>JAVYIG010011173.1:0-62837 GCA_035222895.1 Strongylocentrotus droebachiensis | reverse complement strand
GTGTACACTTCCACTCTTTCTTATTTTCGTATGTATAACAACCGTTATGACACCAATATTGTTTTGTTATATCGTTAATAATATTTCCTTTCTGCATTTATTTCCATTATTAGGCTTATTTAATTTGTTAAAATTTTTCTTTGTGTTTTTTTCCTGCAAAATCATCTCCCTCTGCATAATGAGTTTTTAAAGTGTTTATTTTGTTTTGTTTCGAGTTCTCGTATTATATTATACAGTTATTGACTGGCAGGGGATGTAATATACCATTATTTGGACCGCTGAAGGGAGTTATATTTCCCAAGTGGTTATATTTTCCCGAAGCGCGAGGGAAAATATAACTCCCTTCAGGTCCAAAGAATGTTATATACCCCCTGCCAGTCAATAACTGTTATATTAGATAGCCTTGGTTTTTTTTTTGTGGGGGGGGGGGGGGTCCATATTTTTTTTTGCCCGAATTTTTTTTTTTCAGGGACAATCAAAATTACGGAGAAAAAAATCTGTCGAAAAAGAAAATATATATATTTGGGGAAAAAAAAGGGAAACAAAATCGAAAAAAAAAAATTCTTACCCGAAAAACATCGATCGAGAATGCGTCAACCTTGATTTTCCTTAATCTAGTACATACATACATATTATATAGCGCCTTTACATGCTCAAGGTACTGGTATGCCGCGTGCGCATAAAATATACAGTTCCTCAGGTAGACAAAGGAAACATCCCTTCCCTGCTATTATGTAAAAAATGTGTAGAACAGGTGTCACATGCATATTCACCTGTTCTACACATTTTTACATAATATTAGTGAAGGGATGTTCTTTTGTTGAGGGTAGAATAGGATGAGGAACTGTATATTTTGTCCTATTTCTTTGTCCGTGATGTTCATAGTGTTACTTCCTGCATGCATGTATATCGTCGAGTGCAATTTAAAAGATTTCTAATTGTAGTCAACATGGGCAGTTAAGTACGTTGACACGCATGATGAGTCGGCGTTCGTCGTGTTCTCGTCCACTCAATCTAAAAGTCCCTAATATCAATGCCTAGTAGCATGCGATGCCCCTGGAGAAAGACCTTGTGTTTCTTTATGAAGCAAGCTTGTCATATAACCTAGATCAATTACCAATTATTCTAATGGAATAAGGAATTTGAAAATATCAATTCGCTCATTTGTTCATGTAATTGTATCCGTCAGCATTAATTTCTTTCTTTAAAACAACTTATGTAATTATGGTTTATGTTGTCCTTATTATGATATCACTTTTCTTATTTCTCAGGGTGGTAATTTGGACGATGACAAATCTTATGTCATTACTCACGTTCGTTGAGTATCAGCGATGACTACACACTACCGGTCAAGCTGACATGTACCGTTGCTTTCTACCTGACATACATCATTAAGCTCATTAAGGGACCACATACATCATGTCTTATATTGAATAAGTTACTCTAATGACTACGATCAAGCGGATATACGTCTCTATGTCCGTTATTTAAAAATCGAAAAAATAGAAAATACAACAGACACAATAATTTGTTGTCGTCTCACCCTCATCAGAATAAATCGCAAGAATGAACGCGCGGTTTGTTCTGCATCTTCACTTAAACTGTCAAGTTTCGGCTTTTTATTAAATATTAATTAATACGATTTACTCCGATGAGACCAAGACAAAAAGCTTTAGTTTGTCTGTTTGCATTGGTTTCACTATGGTTCATGATGTTAACTACCATAATTAAAGATTATTAAACACTGGTATATTACGTAATGAATGAAATCAGAATTTTTTTCATCAATGCATAGGTCAAATTGATTAAATTTTTTGATTTCATATTTAAGTCTATGCAACAGTTCTGTTGTATATATATCTTATGCCATTTTAGTGCAAATTTTGATTACTCCTGTGATTACTCCTGTGATTTCTTGTCATAGGACTTATACGTAATGAGATAAATGCCGGGTATCCTCTTTAAATTATGGCACTTTGTCCCTAAACATATATTGATACTGTTGTATAAAAGCTCTGATACAGCCACATATTAGATATGGCACTTGAATCACACTTGAATTGTATATTTCATACTCAAAAGATGGCTGTACGTGCTATAACTTTCAAGCCACATCGTTCTCATACTAATGCACTGTTTCATGACCTCAAGTTGTTGAATGTTTTTAAATTGCATAAATTATCTATTTGTACTTTTGTGTTTTGATTTGATAAATGAACGATTACCTCATTCCTTAAAACATTATTGCAGTATGATACAACATGAATATTCCACAAGACAAAAAACGGGTCAACAACTACGTCTTCCTTTATTCAAAACAGACCAAGGAAAGTTTTCTGTTTCGTTTGTTGGAAGTTACTTTTGGAATATGCTTCCTACTGATCTAAGAATTGAGAGATCAAGAACCTATTTTCGTAATAAACTTACAAAATTACTCTTGGGTGAAAACCACGAATTATAACCTTGTAATTATATACCGTAGATGTATATAGCAACCAGTCTCGTTTTTTAAATTGTAATATTATACACAAATTTATAGGATTTGGAAACACATTGTGTATTTGTCAATGAATTTTATTTCAGGTTTTAGATAACGAGAGTCAGACTCGACTAGCACATGTGCTATTTTTTACTCTATTTTACCATCGATCACAAACTCATTGTAAATAGTCATTTATTGTTTTACTCTTGACACTAAAATTACTTATAACTGTTTTTTAATGTTTGTGTAATGTACATGTATATCGCTGTAGAACATGTATTTTTATAATTCATGTCATGTATTTATGTTGTATTGACATTGTCATTGTACTTTTATATATATCTTTTGTTTCAATGTTTCAATGGTGGTAAATAAATAAATTCAACTCAATTTAATTCAATTCAATAACGTAAAGTATATCATTATAAGCCAACTCACCCTGTAAAACCAAACGGTGTGAACTCGTGACTCACAATCCAAGAAATTTCGATTAAAAACATTGTTTTAAGTTTGAATTCATCAATAGGCTATCATTTTCACGATCATTTGTGTTAATATTTGCCTTCCCTTCAAATTCAAAACTCGTCTTGCTTGAAAAGTTATGGAAACAATAATGTAAAATCTAATGAATGCTCTCGTGAAATCAGGTGAACCGATAATCAATTTTGTATTGAACACAAAGATAGGATTGTAGAACGCAATATGATTTATAATTTATTGATAATATAGGCGAACCGGAGCTATTGTAAGAAAACTACATTTTAAGGAAACCTTTAGGGGAATGTCTATTGAAGTAATCAATGTGTGTGATACATACATTGGGAATGTACGAGAAAAACTCTCATTTTGCCGGCTGTGTAGTAATATATATAAACAGGAGGGAAAAAAATAGCAAGACGAAGTATTTAAATAAAGTTAACATTTATAATAATGTTCATTGTGGTCGAATGAGGTTGTATAAATAAGCAGATTTGTTTTAATCAGTGTTACTAGAACTGGCCACATAATTTTCAACAAAAAATTTAATTGAAAATATAAGACTGCGAAAATTATAAAGTTAGGAGACGTGAGATCCACAGGAATACCAAGCAAAGCAATTTCCCTTTTCTTCCTACTGTAAAATTGATGACACGTATGCTACCTTGACAGTTTGTTCATCGAAAGGAGAGTAGAACTCAAGCGGAATTTACTTTCAAACCCAGACTTATGGCATTATCGTTTATTATGATTATTATAGTACCACCACAGAAACGTTGTAAAATAGTAGTAGCCAATTTTAGGAGTTAAAGTAGTAGAAGCAGATACAAAAATAATAAAATTTATTGTAATGATAATGTTAAAAAGAAGAAGAAGAAAAAAAGAGAAAGAAAAATGAAGAAAAAATGGTTTGTAGCAGAGGTAGTAATAAATGTCTGATTTACATAGAGAGACAAATTGTTCTATTAGTGCAAAATTTCAGTTGCTTTGTTTACTTTTGTTGAGACTCTCCCAATGAGGGTACCCTTCGGACGAAAATAATATATTTTGCTTTATTTTGTCATTAGTCATGTGTTGCAGTTTGGATCATTCATGATATTATCTGTCTATAACTTGTGTAACTTACTGCCTGTACTAAACAAATATAATATTAACAAGTTACAAGTACGTGTTGCCTCAATGATGTACATTGGATATGTGGTTGTTAGCTATATAGATAATATATGTGTATATTAACGCACATATGTATATATATATTTGTTATATTACTGATCTTAAATTAATATAAATATTGCTACCATTATCCAATTGTTTAGTATTCAAGTTTTTCAAGTGTACATATTTTCGGAAGGCATCTTCCTTCTTCAGGTTAAAAACAAGAAGTATATTTTAATGAACAGTACTTACATTATGATGAACAGTTTATATGTAATTGATATAAGTATGATAACTATATATCTTGTGGATAGCGACGACAATATAGTACTACATTATGAAAGACACTCCTGAAGATTTTAGGAGTGCATTCGAGTTTGATATTTCGATTGATTTCGAATATTACTGCTTTATGAATACGTGTATACGTCTGTATAATTCATTAAAATAACAAAAACCCACAAATGATTAAACTTGTTGTTTATCACGGTAAAAGGAAAGGGACACATGCACCATGGTCACCATTTAATCGTTGTATTGAACAATACCTTTAACTATGAAAACATCAGTACCATTGCTTTATCATGGTTCTACCATGAAACGTTTACAGTCATAGTATGTACTATGGAATTAAGAATTCAATAAGAGAAGCGAAGCCTGTGATAATATAGGTCCGCTTAAAAAACTTAAAAAACAAATATACAAAGAAGGGTGACAGGGAAAAAGAGAGAGAAGGAACGAATGAAGAAGGGAGCAAGATGAGGATGGTGTGCAGAAAAGGGGTCCAACTAAGATAATAGTTGGACAAAGATGTAGATAAGGAAAAAAAACTACATTGTTTATACTAAGATTACTACATGCCAAATAAGGAATAGAACTTAATTTTCAGCTGTTGCTATTCACACTTGGGATAATGCACATATGTACGTGTGTGTGCGTGTGGGTGTGTGTGTGAGAGAAAGAGGAGTAGTTGGTGTGTGTATGTGTTCATAGTCTGATCTCTCCTTATGTGTGTTTTGTTGGTGTGCAGCACAGTCAGTCTATAAACTATCGCAGAAATATAGGTATTTTCCCAATCGTGTTTGACAGTGACTAGATATTCTATTTTTAATATAATTAATTAGGTAAGCTCCATATTTTATAAATCATTTTACAAAATGGAGGTGGGGGGGGGGGGGTAAGGAGTAATATTTTTGTTCATTTTGCCCCCCCCCCCCCCCAAAAAAAAAAAAATAATAATAATAAAAAAAAAATCGCGTCGGTCAATAATTCGCTCAGTGGTGGGGGGGGGGGGGGGGGGGGGGGGGGGAGTAGTGAGCACTTTTTTCCCTCGGAATTTTAAAAATTGCAAGCTTCCCCCTCCCTTGAGCACCAAGGGAGGGGGCCTGTCTCCAAATAATTTTTTTGTTTAAACCTGTTTCTTCACAGGGGCGGCTCTAATGTCCATTAACAAGACATAGCACGCAAATTTACTCACTAATCTAAAGTAGTTAAAAGTAAATTTAATCTGAAACATTCACCACTTTCATAAAAAGGAAATATGCCATGTCATAGAATGCAATAAAACATAATCCCTTTGGGTATTCAAGTTAAGCATAACTTCGTATTAAAATGAAAATCCACGATTAAAATAGTGCAACCCATTCTAAAGGGATGTAATTCAAATGTTTGCTTTGGCGTGGATTCCGCTATAATTAGAGTGGATTCAAGTCATAATCGATGCGGTCCCTCATATGACTAAAGAAGCGTCCTCTTAAATCTCATCAGTACCACGAATATTCTCATCAACACACGTTACTAAAATATTCGTCTCTTAAAGCAGGGGGGAAGAGCCATGATTATACCATACAGCCAAGGTGCATGCCGAACGATACTCCTCGTAAGGTAAAGTGAGCACCGTGATTTTACCATGGTTGTAAATTCCATTGTTAACAAGTTCAATAGGTACCTTGCAATTAGCATGTGGACATATGGAAATACCATGGTAATTAATACCACGTTCCATGTGGTACTTTAATAAGGGATGGGACTATAACTTATCAGATTGTTTCCATGTCCCTTTTTTAAAGTCTTTATTCGTGCTTGTGTGTGTGTGTATGCATGTGTAGTCTGACCTCTTCCTGCATGTATTGTGTGTATTTGGGGTTTATATGTATAGCCTTGGTTGAGATACTGCATACCATCTGTACCGCGTCAAGCTTGTGGGCTATCTTACCAGCCACCATCTTGGAAACGACCCTGGCACCAAAATGGAAACCAACCTGACATAAAAATGGAAAACGACCTGACACTGGAATGGAAACAAGCCTTTTCAAACGGAGTTTATATGCTTATTCACTGAGCTCTGTGTTAAAAGACACACAAATGTGAAGCGTGTTCCAATTAACTTAATCATGAAGAGAACAAACATCGAGGTTTCGTTACATCATATCTGATAGAGGCCTTGAACTATCTCTACTCTAGACCTTGTGTAAACTGAGGAGAAAACTTAAAAAAAAAAAACATTTCAAATAGGCGTTAAGATATATAGTATACAAATGTTTGCTTTGACTTGAAAACTAGCAAGGAGTTTGCCTGGCACATTAACAAGTGAGGTATGATAGGCCGATTGTTCTGATACATATTCCTCAAAACAAACAAACCATAGTGGATAATATTAATATATTGTATGGAGATAATTATGACCCACCATCGATGTCATTACATGGGGCCATGCATGCCATAGATCAAGACCACGTGTAATGAATGCATGGATCTGAAATATCCACGATTGTTATATAATCTACTGACAATTTGGGTGTACGACATAAACCATGTATTACAAACTAACATTTGAGTGAATGCATGGGTCTAACGAATGTATGGGGATTTCCCTAAAGATGAAAAGGAATGCTTCGTATGTTATTCACACATACGTTACAAGTATTTGTCATTGAATGATGCAACAGTTATGTGAAGTTGATTTGTATGAGGTGTACAAACACAAAAACAAAACAATACAAAAAAGAAACAACAAATGTAAGGCTGTAAACAAATGGACCTTTGTTAGTAGTGGTTGAATTAAAACAATGTTATAAATACAAATGCATATAAATGTTTAACAAAATGGGGAATTATATACATAACACAGACATAAAGATACATAAATACATAAAGCTGTATTTGGCAAGTGATCTATTTGGTTCTTGACTCCCGAAATTGTAGTAAAATCAAAGCTGCATTTCATCACAGTGGTCCAAACAATTGATGAGTCATTCAGTAAGAAGGGATGAGTTGTTCTAGCGCCACCTTGTGACTGATTTAGTAAAACACCCCATGAGCTAGCCAATCAAAACAGTACATTTGGTCGCGCTCGATCCGGGTTGGCCAAACTGTTCTATAGTCAACAACATTGGAAAGGATTGTTGTCGAGCGCCCTCTTACTATGTCCCAGGCTTTATAAAGATTAGGCTACGATACACCACATGAGCTAACCCATCAAAACAGTACATTTGGTCGCGCTCGATCCGGGTTTGCCAAACTGCCCTATAGTCAGCAACATTAGAAGGATTGTTGTCGAGCGCCCTCTTACGATGTCCCAGGCTTTATAAAGATTAGGCTACGATTAGATTTAAGATAAGAAGAGACATGTGACCAGACACCAGAAAATCACGAAAATATCACATGGTCATATTTGAAGCTAGAGCTCATTTAATATGTTACTTGTCAGCATGATAGACTTTCAGTATTTAGCTCTTCCTGAAACAGTATACTTTGTGTATATAATTTCAAAATTGTGAAGCTTCTTACTGCATTAAAGCGATTGGGTAACTTTGTCTCAGATTCTGAAACAAAATCATGCAGATAGATAGAGAGAGAGAGAGAGAGAGGGAGAGGGGGGGGGGGGGAGAAAGCGAAAGAGAGAGTGCGTGTGATAGACAGATATGATTTCCAACAATATATTATCATAGAGGCAGTGCAAATATCAAGGAAAAGATTACGGTATCATCGCTCAAGACCGCTATATTGAAGGTAATGAATTAAAATAATTGGGTTGCATTAGGGGGTTCCTGCCCGGGCCTAGACTCCCGGCAAGGGGCTTTGTCTCTGTGACCCAAGGGGGACCGTAAAGCGTTCCCATGGACCTCATCCGTAAAGATAGAAGCAGTTTCCAATACAAACCTGTATTGTTTAAATAACCCACTCACCCACTCTTTCGCAAAACCATGGATTTCTTTTTTTGCTCTCGTGCTCGATCATTCATTTGATTTTTTATCTCTTTTTTTCTTATTGATTTCTTTCTTTTATTCACATCTCATAATTCAACTAACTCACCAACGTGTATCCCTCCTTCTCTCTCTCTCTCTCTCTCTCTCGCTCTCTCTCTCTCTCTCTATAATACTCCCTCTCTCTCTCTCTCTCTCCTCCATCGACACACACACTCAGTTAATCCCTGTCTTCATTCACCCCATCCAGCATATTGTTCACGGCGCATGCGTACACCTTCCCCGCCCATGTGGGCTGCCCAGAAATAATATTGATGCAACCCTCGCATACACATTCACTCACAAACACGCCCACACGCACACAGACACACACGCACACACACACACATTACTCTCTCAGTCGAAATAACATATATAACATCAGCTTAATGGTTAAATTTCCTCTGAGGTTCCAGTATCTGGGTTCACTCGTAGATTATATTAGCGAGGGACGCTTGTATCAAAGCGGAACGTAGTAATACCCTAATATGGACATGCTTACACTTGAAATAGTTTTCCATTGTAATTTTACTCTAAAGATTCTATTCGTCAAATATGTTTTTGAGCTTCTAAGCACCACGCTCCTCCGGATACAATAAGGGATTACAATTGTTTTTTCTGTGTCAAATCTACCAGCGTGAACATCATTACAAAAGAGTTCAATCAAGGTACGTTTCCTTTCAGAATTTTCCTTTCAGGTGTGTTTTTCCTTCTTCTGTTAATATCCACCTACGATACTGTGACATGATGAAAAGGGTATCAGTCCGTATATCATGGTATGACTAAATATGGGGATCAAACATTGACATGTGTGGTTTCCAGGCAAATTTACTCTTTTGTCTCTCTCCCTCTTTCTCTCTTTGTCTGAAGAAATGCAGGGTCCATGAGTACACCCATATCGTTTACATGATATAAATTAGAAGAAGAAGAAGAAAAAAAGACACTAAACACAACATCAGTTTCGTAACACATTGTTTATAATTTAGAGAAAAAACATTAGTTAGGCTGCGATGAAGGTACCTTGTAGAACCGTCAAATGTAGGGTGATGATTTTTTCTTCAATTTAACACATAGGGCCTCCTTCCTACATTATCAAATAATGAAAAAAAATCGTTTTAGTGGCTTAACAAATCGTTCAGTATTAATTTTGAAGAATATTACAATAATCCCTCTTACACGTCAACATGGTCAATCTTACCATGTTGTTCATAGTAATGGTCTTCTTTATGCACAATATTTAGTTGACTAACCCTCGCCATACAAGTAAAGAATATAATTGCCCATGAGAATGCCAAAGGGCGACTGAATTCGCTGATTGTCTGCTTGGTGTGTTTGGAACAGCAAACATAACCAATTTCTTGTATAAACTACACACGCACCCACCCATACATTTTCCTCTTAGCTTTTTTGCTACTTTCTTTTTTATTTGAATTACTCAATATTAGAACTGTTCTAATAATTCTTCACAATATTCGTTCTTATTTATCATACTAATATTATTCGAATAATTTGGTACATATACAATTCACAAATGACGATTAACAAACACACACACACACACACACCAAAAAAGAAACATCCGTTATATTATGAGACAAATTATAACCCCTTCCCTTACTACCCAAACCATAACAAAACACCACCCAACACATACAAAGGAACATAAACACACACACACCCACCCTCCACAGCAATGCATTCCCCTTCATGCACACTTACAACCAGGATGGCTTGGGACAAACAATGACGAAGAAGAGACAAAGTTAGGCTAGACCTAAATTCACGCTTCGTTTATTGTTCTGCTTCATTTGAAGTTCATTAATTTTTTCACAGATTTTTCTTGTTCTCTACACCAACCTATTCCAAATTCGTAACGTCATCGGCTAAGCAATACGAAATCGGCCTATAGGTTGGGGTATAAATATGTTACATAGCCTGAATGTCGTTTGTATCTTATTTTAGAGTATTCCAGAGTCTATATTAATGTCATAAAAATTGATTAATAAATACACATATCTGTAATATTTTATATCGGGGACGGAGGAATCTAGTGTGATCATTTGAAGTGTCAACAAGTAAAGAGCTGAAATACGGACCCGTGTGTCTTTCAACATTTACATGATATGGCTATACAGGGTGAGTCAGAAAAAATGTCCCACTTTTTAAAAGTTGTATTGTTTGAAGTATGAATATCTAATTATGGGTTTCATGATATGTCTTGATAGAGTTATCATCCCAGTACATTGAGGTACCATTTCCATTTGAATCCCTTCATGCATGACTGAACATCAGACAATCTCTACGAGACTGCCAGATTTCACTTGCGCCAACTTACTGGGTGAGAAATAAAACAGTGCATTAAACAAAGACAGTCAGACAGACAGACATACACACACACATACACGGTTATGGCGTCAACCGTGGACCAAGTTTAGTACTTGTGTGTGTGTGCGTAGGTAATCGCCAGCAACTGCGGACCACTCCATAGAAAACTACATCAAACCGCGGACGTACCTGCTATGGGATGATCCAGGTAGCGATCGCCTCTCCCGCAGTCATCAAAGGGGGCGCTGTGACATTTCGCGATACACATCGGACTGATCCAGTCGATGTTGCCTACACGCTGTGACATCTAATATTCAAACGCCCCCTAAGTCGTACATTTGATACGGCGGAACCGGTATCGCAACCGTGGACGGTCCCCCATTGCAGGTACGTCCGCGGTTTGAGGTAGTTTTCTATGGAGTGGTCCGCGGTTGCTGGCGATAACATACGCACGCACATACACACACAAATACACAAACACAAACACAGACAACACACACGGTTACAATTGTCTCATAATTTCCCCCCTTTTTAATTAAGCATTGATTTTTTATCAAGATCCTTGAATATTTAAGTGGCATTTCCTTGACAATCTTTCCCTTTAATACACATTCACAACCAACATCATATCATCATCTTAGTCTCAATCATCATCATCATCATCATCATCATCATTATGAAGTGCACATAAATCCTCTCGACTTCTTCTTGTGGGGGGCACTTAAAGTCAAGGATCTTCAGCAGCCCACATGTGAACATCGAGGAGCTTCAGAGGAGAATCGTGGACGAGACAGACGTGGTACGCCAAGATGGGGACATGATCCGGCGAGCTTGTCAAGGAATGCTGCACCGTGCACAACTGTGCATCAGGAGGAATGGCGGCCATGTCGAGGATTGAGTACGGAGGATGGAGAACTTTGGGGAAACAGATTCATTGTTGTACCACAATAAAATAGCTCAAAAAATACAAAAATTGTTTGTATTTTTGTTCACCGACGTTTGCGGTATTTGTGTGCGAGTGTGTGCCTATATGCGTGTGCGTGTGTGTGGAAGTGCGTGTGTGTGTGGGTATGCGTGTGTGCGTGTGTGTGTGTGTGTCTGTGTGTCTGTCTGTATGACTGTCTATGTTCAATGCACTGTTTTATTCCTCACCCAGTAAGTTGGCGCAAGTGAAATATGGCAGTCTTGTAAAGATTGTCTAATGTTGCATGAAGGGATTCAAATGAAAATGGTATCTAAATGTAATGGGGGGATAACTCTATCAAGACATATCATGAAACCCCTGATTAAATAGTCAAACTTCAAACAATACAACTTTTAAAAAGTGGGACATTTTTTCTGACTCACCTTGAATATACTTTCTTTAGTTCTGGTATACTTCTACTAAAGGTAGGACGCCGCCAACAAAAATTGTTATGTGAAATGCAGGTTTCCTCAGTCTATTTAACATCAGCTTAGTTAACGGTTACATTCCCTCTTAGGTTCAAGTATAGCATACCATGTCTTAATGCATAAATGTATGTAGTTGTAGGGTTTTCACCTATTTCATGAATTGCATTATGTTGCATATACATCTGAAATATTGTTAAGGATCATGGACCGTATTATCAGGTAAAGTGTCCCAAACAAAATCCAAAATGTTTGTTTCCATTTTCACTTCAGTTTTATATCTGTCTGAGTTTCCTCGTATATTTGTATAGCTAGGAATGTTTGTATCGAAACGAAACGAAGTAATACCCACATTTGGACATGCCTACTCTTCAAATAGTTTTCAATTGTAATTTTACTCTAAAGAATCTATTCGCAAACATATCTTTGAGCTTCTAAGCACCCAGGCTCCTCCGGTTACAATCAGAGATTATAATATGATTAATTTTTTGTGTAAAACCTACCAGCGTGAACATCATTACAAATGATTTCCATCAAGGCACGTTTTCCTTTATAATTTTCCTTTCATATTTGCTTTTCCTTCTTCTGTTAACCTTGTAACGAGCACACCGTATTAACTATCTTATTCACCTACAATACTGTGACATGCTATAAAGAGTCTGCCAGTCCGTATATCATGGTATGGCTAAGTATACCTCTTCCCCTACTACCTTATCCATGAAAATTACACACAGGCACACACACACATACACACACCACAGCAATGCCTTCCCATTCATGCACACTTACAACCAGCATGGCTGGGGACAAACAATGACAAAGAAGAGACAAAGTGAGGTTAGGACTATTTCACGCTTCGAAATTGTATTTCTGCTTCATTCAAATTTCAATAATGTTTTCTTAAACATTGTGGGGCAATTATCATTCAACTTTACTATAAATTGCCTTAGATTTAGATAATAATGAATAATCAAATGTATAACAATTATAATAAAAAAGAAACTCGAATGTAAAAATTCAAGACATATTCAATTAGTGACTCGTAAACCAAAGCCTAGCATACGCCCACTCCGTCCCCCTCCAAAAAAAAAATTATGTTTACATTTGCAACAGTTGATTTGAAATTGTCTAGACTAGCTAGTTTAGTAGATTTAAATGTTTGAATAGTTGGGAAAGTACTCAGATGCAATTGCAGTTAATATGTAATGAAGTACACTCTCACCCCACCCCACCCCCGTTATCATCTAAAGTAGCTTCTTTTCTCTCTTTTTATGTCTGGAAAAAGACTAAGGTTTTCACTTGTTGAGGGGATCGGACTTCCCAGGTCACTTCATCACGTGATATTATTTCCATCACAATGCCCATCAGCACCGACTCACGCAGTGATAAATTGCATGCCTGTGTTTGATTGGTTAGCTCTAGTTATATGTATTTCCATCTGGTTTTGTTTTTGAACCACATGATCCAACTGACTTGCATCAGGTACATGCTCAATGTCACATCACCAGACGGTGAAATACAGACTCACGCAGCTTATGTCTTTGATTTTATGCGGATTATCTGTCACTTCTACATGAAAATCTGATGGACCGAAGCACATTTATGCAAGGGAATCTCTATTTGATTGATTTCTAGGTCAATTTCTTCGACACACTGAATGTTTCGGCATTTGTGAAACCGAATTCATGACCAGGAGCAAAACTCTCTTCTTCCCTTGTGAACGAGACATTGTAAACGCCGTTATAAAACGTTCTAGAAGAGACCACCCATGTCACTTGTTGTCAGTTAATTTTATATGAAATGTGGAAGACTATGTGTGGATCCTTTTAGCCCGGCTATAATTGGATAAATATTTATGAGGAGAGGACTCGACGCATCATTCCACGATTCATTTCACATTTAGCAGGATCAAGGCAAACAGTGAGTACAATATATAACGTTAGACTCGTTACCTCAACAACTTGTTATTGTAAGGAATAGCCACTATATAAGCTCATCGGGATAGAGATACATACCATCCATGTATAGATTGCAGAAACCCTATTCCTAAATAAATATCATTACCAATTTGAATAATTATTCTAAGTTTCATGAGAATAATGAGAAGGTGGACTATACCCAAATTAGCATGTCTTAACTTTCCTAAATCTATACCTGGGCAAGGATAGGAATTTTGGCTCTGGTAACGTATGGAACATCATCTCGATTGGTAAAAATTATTGTCAAAGTTCTCTTGTACTAAAGTTTGGGCTGAAGCGATGAATGTGGGTCAAAAGCCATTATGCGTGTGTTATCTCATTTCAAAACAGTTGTTATTTTTGTTTACATTGCCTATTAGGCAGTTGAAACAAAAAGTGTTAACATCAACTGAAATTCAAAGAAATGCTTATTACAATTACAATTTACGATGTTCTCTTCGTTATGATGATCACAAACTTGTCTTCATTCGCATCCCTTGTTTAGTAAAACCTTCTCATTTAGTGATACAAAATGGATGACTTATATATTGGATGTTATATTTTTCATGATAGTCTGTTGTCAATTTATTTGATATTTATCGTCATAAATGTTCTTTCTTGCATTTGGGTTAAGTGATGTTTGAGTTTTCGCTCGCTATTTGAGATAAACATATAATATGCTCCTTACGTGTGTGAAATGGTGCAGTGGGCAAATGAGCAGAAAGAAGTTAGATAACATAAAAACAAGAAGTTAGCAAAGCACGCGGCACAACTTAACCTTTTAAAAGGATTTAAAGGCAATGAAAGCATATGCATAAGGCCTAGATCGCATTGGTTCCTTATTCCTTAATTTGAAACGAGGCGATTTTGACAACACTTTTTTTAAGACCATGGTGCTCATTCACCAGTAGCAGAAATATTCTGAATAGCATATCATTTTCAATTAGAAACTACCAAATTTGGGTAAACTTTTTATTGATACGCCCTGTAGTTTCAACCAGGATATGCTGGAGCATTTGTTACTTTGAAAGCTTGACAGAACCCATTTCAAATCAAGAAGCATATTAAGTCATAGGATCGTCATGTAAAGGGCAGGGGTAGTTCGCGATTCGCTTTATGAAATGTGAGAAACATGACAAGGGCTAGTAGATAGTGCCATTTTACTTTTGACAGGTTAAAAAAGTTTAAAGTGCTTTGTTATAGTCATTTGAAGTGTGCCTGTGTGTGTGGATGTGTGTTTGTACATGTAGTTTTCAGAGGCGGTTATATCTTAATGTATGTGAGAAATAAAAGCAAAACAACTCAGGACAAAGTTGAAAACAAATGACTCTTCATGTCGAAATGTACGTACATTTGCCAAATCTGTCTGTTTGTTGTTGTTTTTGTTACAAATCAGGCCGTTTAAAAATATGTATCATCGATAAAGTATTAAAATATCTACATAACGTTGCTCATTTAGTTTTTATACCCTTACCAAAAATAAGGTGACTTAAAATCGCAGAACTAGCCAAAATTGACATTCCATCCTGAATTTTGAAAGAAATTGTTAGGTATATGACCAAACATTTGATATGATAAATTCTTAACTGAAAATTTATGTCCGAAAACATGGAAAAGTTAACTACAAAAACAAAAAGTTGCATCGTATTCAGATTTTCCTGCTAGATTTGTTTCTATAAAGATTCCTCAAACTTGTCCTATATTACACCCATTTTTATACAAGGATCGAAATTAGGATCTGACACTTCTGGTTTCTTTTTAATGTGAAATTGACTACACAGTCCAGTGAAGATATTTTGGTTTAAGGGCAGTTAACCGTAGGGTTCCTCGTCGAAGTTCTGGTTGTAATAGGGACTTTTAGATTTGCGTGGACTGAGACGTGTGACGTCCATTCAAGGCAGTGCATTAAAAGGACGTCGATCGTAGCAATCCCCATTGTCTTCGTGCGAATCTAGAAGTCCCTAATGCGTTCTTGCGCACACCCTACAGCTAAAGCAGCTGGCGAGTCGTCGGCAACGCGCTGCCCTTAAATTGACGATATCCTACCAAGTTTTAAGACTAATTATGGAGGATATTCAGGCAAATTAAGTTCACATACCTATTTTTTTTATTACATTCTGGTTTAATTATCGACACTCAATACCAAAATTACACCCTCCTAACTAAAAAATAATAATCAGGATGCAGTTTAAAAAACCGCTATTAATTACAGGAGATCTACTTGGCACTACACATTTTGACACAGATGGGATTGACCACTCATGATGTTTATGCATGTTTTGAGACCTTAATTTAGTTTCCCGTAAAATACACCGTATAATGGTAAATTGATACATAAATTGAACAATTATATTTTAGCTTTTTAAGTATCAATACTATGCCTTTTTTCTTAACTTTTATTTAGATCTACATTGAACTGCCACCGAATTATTTTTGTATCTAAAACTTAAAATAGCACTTGGCCTTAGTGTGGAAAAAAACGAAAGCAGCAATCCCCCCCGAGAAATAATATTTCGAATTGTTCACGCATAATTGATTCCTTGTGTAGTGCAGTGGGGTACTCGTTTTCATAACTATTCGAGTCATGACGTATTTTAATTCCTTCGCTTTTTGCTCACAGATTAACTGGTACACGATAAGGTCTCTCCTTCAGCCATCCATTCAGGCATTCTATATATATATATATCTCTCTCTCTCTCTCATACTTAATATTTTCATTTTCCATTGTGATGACTCTCTTTCTCCCCTTCTCTCGCACTCACAATTAAAGAGCTTGGCGTTTCTGTTCACAAAATCAAACGCTTTGCAGAAATCCACAAAGCAAACCTACAAATATTTTAAAACATTTTATCTACCAGTGTTTTCAGAATGAATATATGGTCATTAGTCCTGAAACCTTTTCTTAAACCTATCTGATTCGTGATTATTATATAGTTTTCTTCAACGAATGTTTATCATAGATTATTCTTGGAAATAATTTTGTGAGGGAGCTTGTAAGGGCTATCCCTCTTTAATCGGAGAGGTCTTAATGTCTCCTCCTTTTAATGTTGGTTTTATGAGATTATCCCCCAAATGTATGGGTATATACCCGTCTTTAAGATCGCTGGAGATATATCTACTGGGGCTAAAATCATCTCATTCAACAAATTATCAAAACAGGCCGATTTCCTTTTTTTGAGAGTATTAATTGCATTCAAAACTTCTTACATTGTGTTAGTAGAATTAAAATGTTGAGTATCAAATTTTTTGTTTAAAGAATTTTTTTTCAGTATCAAAGTTAAGTTTGTAATCTATTTTCATAAGCTTTTTGAAGTGATCGTCCCATTCTGCCACTGTTATGACACATTATCTGCGTCTTTTTCTTTCATTCTGACTATAAATCTCTAAAAAGAGCCTGTATTAATATTTACCAAGAGTAATTTATCAAACATATGGTTTTTGTAAGCTTTGTTATTTGTACGTGTTATTCTCCAAAGGAGTTTTTGTTCACATACAACTTTTAACTGAAATACGTAATTCCAAGGTGTTTTTTCTCATATATCTACATAGTTTATTAATCAGTTGTAGTTTGGATCTATATACAGATTAAGACTATGGTTCGTATTTTTCTTGACCTTAACTCTCGTATTTTGGCTAACGGATGGCAGCGGCGACCTTTAAGGTATGAGTAAAGGAGACCGTTTCGTTTTTTAATCTCTTTTAAATTCAATTTTCCAATATTTGAAAAATCTAATCTGGGGGGTGTTTCATAAAGAGTTCGTAAAGTTACGCATGACTTTACGAACGACTTGTATATGAAGTGCCAGATAGGATGTCCAAAGTTTTTTCCTGATATTTCCAATAACCTCAATTAAATTAATGCAAACAATATACTTTGCATTAAAAATGGTTGTTATAATAAGAATGTTAATCTACATCTGCACAGTTCAACTTAATAAATAATAATCAATAATGATTGAGCATCCCATTCGACTTTTCATATACAAGTCGTTCGTAAAGTCATGCGTAACTTTACGAACAGCTTTATGAAACACCCCCCTGATTGGTTAAAAAATTGTGTTTGTTTAATTTTGTTTCGAATTTTATCTTCATTCTTTCAGGTCAATTTGCATGGCTGTACGTCATGTAATTAGAAGTCGTCATGGGCAAATGCAAATAATTGAAAGGTTAACGTTATTTGGCAAAGATCGGATAATGGAGTACAGAATTCTCCAACTTCGAAAAATATAACTTGATTAAGTAGTGAGGTGGTACACCTCTCTTATTATCGAGAGTTGCTCTTCCCATAGTATCACTCAATGTTCTTCCAAGGCGGAGTCGAGCAGATATTCCTAGATCAACATTGTGTTAATTATCAGTGACTTGCTGTATTGCCAGTTCTTACGTTGAGGGGTTGTGTCTGCAATGTATGCATTAGGTAGAGAGTGTACTGATGGATCCTTTGAATCAAGTCTGATGTAGTCAAATTCATATGCATTAAGGCCTACCATGATAACAACAACTCCTTTTGCACTCCATATTTTAAACAAAAATCGAGGTTCTCAAATATATATTTTGTAATATTTGTATCATTTCTAAAGCCGAAAATTGTATGACTGAGCTTTAGCCACATTTTATTACAGGTTCTATCAATAATGGAAGTTCTCTTTACAAAGGTTTGTTTAAAATGGACTCCCGATCCTCATATCAGTCTAACAGGTTTGGTTGGGCGAAAGTTGGACTGATATCATACTATATTCTTTATATGGGATGTTTCCACTGTATGATAATTGCGTCTCAACTAAAAATCCAATTTATGTAATAATTCCCTCACAAAACAAAGGGTCATCCAGTTTACATTGTCTTGTTTCGTTCAGTCGTTTCACATCTCCATTTACATTCCATAAGGGTATGGATGTTTTCCTAGATACTTTTGACATTGAGGGTCCAGTTTGGCACCAGGATTTACATTGTCTATTTAAATACGATTGGCGACATGTACTTGTCATCTTGCCCCCTCCCTTTGGAGCTACGCAGCTACTTTACAACATCATCTAGAGTATTCTAGACAGTAATTCTTATCATAAAACAGAAGGGAAACGAGGATGATGAGGTAAACTCTACTTATAGCTATCTAATTAAGAGATGGCACATAGTAATTATTTGGGGCAGAATATAGAGCTATCTCTATTATGGAAACCAATCATTGCAGTTAAAGTTAGAAGTTAGAAGTCAAGTTTGGATATTTGGTATACCAATAAAGCTTGTAGTCACGATAACATTCCAGTGCAACTAATTTAGATAGTGCACCCGTTATATCATTTCGACTAGAAAATATATTTAACTGGTCATTAGAGAGTGGAAAGGTTACTGAATGTTAGCAACATTCGTACCCCATTACAACTCTTTAATATAACCATGACGTGGTAATTACCTCTTTCAGCTTTGATTCATAATAATTCGTGTCACAGCTGATTCCGCTCTGTTGATTCCACTGTTCGAGGGATTTAGCAGAGAGAGAAATATGAATATTCCCACGTTTACCCACAACTACGTTTCGTTATCCTTTTTTTCTTCAGCGTCTCTTCAATGCTATTATTCTGATGACGATACACGGCATTGTGGTACTATTTTTACATACCATCACGTAGCAATCGCATGACAGATCAACTCACCGGGACCAGGTTGAAAATGTTGAAAGAAAACTCAATTTGAACCCTGGACAAACCCGCCCACTCCAACCCCTCTCTCTCTTTCTCTCTCTCTCTCTCTCTCTCTCCATACAACTGGAGAAATGAACGTACCATTTAACCCCACCCTCCCCCCTGGTGATACGCCACTGATTTAAAACGGTGTCCATTTAAATACAAAGAGGAGGTCTAATCATTAAACAAAACTGGAAATAGAGATGATAAAGTGCATGTAAAAACCTCATTCACCTACCTGTTTCCAGGTTTGTTATTGGCTGGTTTTTTTATGTGCATGATTTACCTTACTAACGATGAAAACGAGATATATCAGCCTGGATATGTTTGCATCAATCGTGTACGTAATGATGAGGAGATAATGGTTGGTTTACCCACTGTAGCGTCAACATAGTTCAACGTTGAGGGCCCCGCAATACTGTTAGTGTCTACAACTTATATTTGTGTTCATGTCTTGACAATATACAATATGTCATAAGTATCGTTTTCAAGTAAACCCTTATTTTCATCCGCCCACCTTTGGCTTTGTTATTGGAAACTGGAGGATTAACATGAAAAAAAATCAATGAACGTGTTTGCAGAATAATTTTGTTTACGTATTCGTTATATTTCCAATTTTTATATTTCCTTTCTTGTCTCATGGTCTTTTAGGGGAGCTAGCTTAGCAATACTTATTGCTGAATTTTAGCAACAATCGTTTGCCATTGCTACTCCTTAATATAGCCATGACGTGCCAATTTATTCTTCAGCTAGGACTCACAATGATTCATTTTTTAGTTGATTTTAATCGGTTGATTCCACTATTTGGAGGATTAAGCAGAGAGTGAGACAGGGAGAGAGAGAGAGAGAGAGAGAGGGGGAAGCTGATTTTTTGTTCACGATTATTATTCATCTTTGACAATGGTTTTTGAATATTTTAAAGACAATAATCGACGTAAGGGTACTCTTTTCATGTACCGTGGCATGTCAGTCACACGGATAAATGATCATCAGAACCAGGTTGAATAATTTTTAATGAAACCTAATGCGAACCACGGTCCATACCCCCTGCCCCCGCTTCTCTCTCTCTCTCTCTCTCTCTCTCTCTCTCTCTCTCTATATATATATATATTTATCTCGCAATATCGTTATCATCCCCTGGTTTAACGTTTTGATATTTCAATAAAAGTCTTGACAATAGGTTATATGTCCCCTTACCTGCATCTTTCCCAAGTTTTGCTTTTAAATTTTGTGCTGGAGGATGAACAAGAACAAATTAACTTTTTTACATGATTATATTTTTGTCTGATTTTCTTATATTTCCATTTTTTTTCTCCTGAATGTTTTGAAGACGATATCTTTTTCCCGATCAAACTTGTATTTACTTTGAGGTGTCGTTGTAATATTTAGGGAAAAGAAATGTTAGCAAAATAATTGTTTGTTAGCTGAATTCTAGCAACATTTGTTCGCCATTGCTGCATTGTTAAAAACAACCATGACGTGGCAATTTTTCTTTTTGGTTTGGACCCACAATTATTCGTTTTAGAGTTGATTCTTCTCAGTGGATTCTACTTTTCAAGGGATAAAGCAGAGATAGGGAAATAGAAGTGAATATTCTCAACAATTATCGTAAGTCTTCTACAATGCTACTTGCCATGATGACAATTAACGACACTGTCGTGCTATCTTATGCAACGTCATATAGAAGATAAACGACCATTAGTACCACATTCTCTTCTATTTCTTCTTCTACTTCTTCTTCTTTTCCTCCTTCTTCATCTTCTTCTTCTTCTTCTTCTTCTTCTTCTTCTTCTTTTTCTCCTTCTTCTTCCTCTTCTCCTGCTTCCTTGATTTCCTTTTCCCTTTATTAATTCCTTCTTACCGCGATCAGGAAACATTCATGTTCTCTATAAATATGGTCTGGATAAGTTAACGACAATCTTTTGACTTTTCCTACAATTAAATTTGGCCTTGGTATGGTGCGTGCAGGGGTATACTTTGAGAAGTCGTCATGAGTATTCGTTTAGACGTGTAGTATATGAATATCTACCATGGGAAGACATAATGAAAAACGTTCGTATAAACCTATACTTTAATATATTGATTATTTTTGTATTTAATATTTTCCATGATGAAAAGCGAAAATTTTAATTGGTGCTTACCGTTTCAGATTACGTGATTATTTACACGCACATTATCCACAAATACAAGATATTCCTAACAAATTTTGTGTTTGTCTCTTTTCATCTGTTCGATCTCCTTTCATTGATGTTAGTTTTGACAGTATCTGCTGAATTATCTATTCTGCTACTACAGTCATACCATTGACACGTCTGTTTACGCTTCTGTAAATTTTCATGATACGGATTGGAATCGAAATTAATACTAAGTCTTATTATACAACAAGGAAAGTAAGGTCTAAATCGTGTGATATACAGTGTGTCCCGAAACAAACTATACACTTTTGAAATGGCTGCCAAATAACAAATATATGATTCTAGGGGGAAAAGTTATATATGTATGGAAAGCTCATATACTCAACTTTCATATGACACCAAAAGTTGCGAAAATAATTCATGCTCGGGTGAGCACTGCTCACTTTTGTAAAGGGTATGAAAATTTGGTTGCGCAGGAATGAGCCTTCCAATTTGTGAGAGGTAAATCCTTTGGAGCTTACCGAATTGAGGATGATATGACCAATTTATGATCAATTGTGATAAGTTTGGGTTTGCTGAGTGAAATGTTTGGTTTATGGGATTAACATTTTATGCATGAGTTAACAGGAATTGCATTTTTTATTGTAGCACTGTAACTTCCCTGGTAGACTCAGTGGTGTGTTCATGGGAGTCAGGATGGGGTGATGATACATGTTGTAATTTCCATGTTACAAACTGTTATTCTCTTACATCTGTGACTTTGAATAAAAACCTTCACCCCACATTTCAATTATTGTAAGATTAGTTGAACATCTCATTGATTTACTCAATACCCAGGTAGGGATAATGTAAATTGAATATTCAAATACGGTTTGTTGACAAAAGGAATGTCCAAGATGTCGGCTACTTATTCTTCAGGTAAATGGTAACTGAAATGTGGGGTGAAGGTTTTTATTCAAAGTCACAAATGTAAAAAATAACAGTTTGTAACATGGAAATTACAACATGTACCATCACCCCATCCGGACTCTCATGAACACACCACTGAGTCTACCAGGGAAAGTTACAATGCTACAATAGAAAAATAAATTCCTGTTCCGTGCATAAAAGTTTGGTTTAATAAACCATGAAATTCACTCAGCAAATCATGAATGTATCATATCACCCTCAATTCGGTAAGCTCCAAAGGATTTACCTCTCACAAATTGGAAGGCTAATTCCTGCGCAACCTAATTTCCATACCCTTTACAAAAGTGACCAGTACTCACCCAAGCATGAATTATTTTCAAACTTTTTGGTGTCATATGAAAGTTGAGTTTATGAGCTTTCCATACATATAAAACTTTTCCCCCTAGAATCATATATTTGTTATTCGGCAGCCATTTCAAAAGTGTATAGTTTTTTTCGGGACACACTGTAGTTATATATATTAATGGGACGAAATTCCGTCAATCCTGTGTGACGAGAAAAAAGAAATAAGAGGTCCTCGGGGGTTTCATGTGCCAGTTGGCTAAGAAATTATCTGACAACACTCCCCCCCCCCCCCCCCCCACCAATAATTTTCGTTTTTCCTTATGATAACTGCCCCTTTTTCCTTTCGTAATAACTCAGTGACTGCCATCAATTTTGTTCTCAATGTCCCCCAAACTCGCCTGCTGCGCTCGCTTTCATTTAAAGTATATCATTCAGTAAATTATGAAAGGTCGTATTTAATCCTTCATGATGAGATAAAAATCTTATCATGACTGGTGATCATTTAGGTAATTAGATCCGTAATCAGTCGTAATGCGACCTGACTAATCTTAAAAAGTACGTTGAATTTGAAAAATAGATCACGAAGAAGTCACAAAACATTTAAAATCAAATGATACAGAGAGAAGTTTGTAAAACCCAATCTTCGTGTGCTCGTGATTCAATATTCAGTTAACCACACACAACTGCAAGGAATTGTGCTGGAGCAGTATCTTGGACCAGCAAAGAAAATTGATGAAGATTACCCTTGACCATGTATTCTTTACAGTGTACACACATAGAAATAAAAGGTGTTCTTGGGGAGTAACACGAAATTGGAAAAAAGGGCGCCGCTTTTACATCTTTTAGGGAGTAAAACACGGAAATACGCAAGGGTGTATATTTGAGGGATGTAAGTTTACACCCTATTTTAGTCAGACGAGCTCTGATTGGTCAGTGCATATGCGCATGCACTACAGCAATGGCGCATCGTGTCAATATAGGTACTGCCAAATAAAGAAACAATAGCATAATTTACATATTGTAGTCATGTTTGGGGAACTATCATGTTTCATTTGGGCATATTATTTGTGTGAAAGTTATCCGATCAAGAATAAGGGGTTGTACTGAAGGTTGTATTTGATAATTTAATGAAATTAGCAGAAGTGTTGTTTTAATAACTAGTACATAATTGTCTTCTTATACGTGTAAGTAAAGGGAAGATATTCGTTAAGGCAGGATTATGTGTTTATGTAATTCCATTACACTTGAACCGCTACCTCCAGCCATAAGTTAGTTCTTACAGTCTGCACTTGTGTTGAGTTCACACTAATTGTTGTTTAGGTAAGCATTCAGCCTTTCAACATATAACTCGACATTCTGGTCTGATTTCTTTAGAGCAGTGAAACGTAGACAAAAGGGTGAGAATCAGTGATTGTTAGGTGATTACGAAGCATGGATGATTGATTGCTCGAGGGATGATCAATTGGTTGATGCTGTGCATAAAAAGGGTGTAGATTTACTCCCCACAGGGTGTGGAATCGATCATAAAGGGTATAAAATTCAACCCCACGGTTGTAAATTTGAACCCAATTTTCATGAAAATGGAACCAAAAGGTGTTAAATGAGCACCATTGGGTGCAAATTTCACTCCTTAAAGGGAGTACAATCATAACCTTGGGGTGCAAATTTACACCTTCTTATGAAGAAAAAAAAATTACTCCCTACATTGGGGAGTAAATGTACTCCTTGAGGGGTGTCACTTATGTGACAAGCAGTTACTCCCTATAGGGAGTCAATTTACACCTACTTTTCTCTGTGTGTAGGGGTATATACCTATGTCTCAATAGCGTATTTTAACAATCCTTTTCAGTTTATCCTTTATAAGTGCCCCCTATTTTTCCAGAAGTGTCCCCTTTTTTGTTGCACCCACACTCTGAAAAACTCTCCGCCGCCCCTGTCCCAGACCTAAGATATACTACTTTGTAATTCGTTTTGATTCAAGGGTTATACAAAGTTCAACCAAAAGGGACAAAGCAAAAGCAACCTCTTTTCAAACTGGGCGTCAACTTTGCCAAATCTTTTAGGTAAACAAAACCCTCATACAAGTGACAAGAATGAGTCTGGCAAAAGAAGAAATGAAACATGTGACAAATCTAACTTTGCACCTGTAAATCAATTAAATCTTCTATTCCATTATATCTTAACGTACTATGCATGACAAAAATGTAAATCGTTGAAAGACCGCCTTTATTGTATAGTTGACATATTTTTCCTCTACTGATTTTGATAGATTTGCTACCCTATATAAAAAAATAAATACATGTAGTACGATTTATGCGTTTCATAATTTGCGAGTTCTGGAAGTGACATCAATAAATAGTTTAGTAATTAATAATTCAGTTTAGGTACCAACACAGTTTGAACTATAGTTATTCTCGCTGAAGAGTTGAGACTTTATACACCTTTACACCTTGTCTAGATGAGCCAGGTCCTTGTTTTTCTTGCCGGGGTCGTCTAAATGTCGTTGCCAGGTCGGACATGCCATGTGGCTTGTCCGGCCTGGCAACGGCTGCTGCTGTAAACTAGTTCGGATCCAGGATTTCTTAGGGTTGGGGACCCAAATTTGGAAAATTTGGAAATCGCGCCGGCCGATAATTCGCTCAGTGGGGGTGTGGGGGGGGGGGGGGGAGGGGAAAAGGGGGGGGGGGTAGTGAGCACTAATACATTTTTTGGCCCTCGGAAATTTGAAAAACGCAAATGTTAGTTTTATTTAAGGGAACCTATAATCTACAAGTTGAGCTTTTTAATAGGTTCCTCACATTTCATCCTGTGTAACCTTCTATTTAATACAATTAATTTCGACGTCTTTTCAAAGAATTAATTTGTTAATGTGTCACTTTTAGTGTATTTCATATTTTGTTCTAATTTTGTCAATTACGTGAATTCTTTTTTGTGAAACAACTAAACTTGAACTTGAACTTGAAACCATGAACAAAAATCGGAATATGATCGACCATTTGAGTTGAGTTGAGTTTATTTTATTTATACACGGTAAAAGCCCGAAACAGTTCGCAGACTGGTTTCAATCAGGGCCCTGTCGATAAAAAACAACATAATCATGACATATAAACAAAAGTAATATAACACTGACAGATTCACAACCATAACACGACAATATATAGGAAATAAGCTAAAAACACTTTACTTAATTAAAACTATATTGGCTGACCCAAAAGATAAACAATTGAATAAGTTACACATATGATCATCATATTCTGTTTGCATATTTATATATATAAAGTAAAAACAAAAAAAAGTTTAACAAGATTATAAATAAGTTAAGAACATATTATGTATTTATGTTAAATATTGAATAATCAAACTTTAAAACAATAAACAAAAGAAAACACACATAATGTAGAATGTGTAATAATTATGAAATTAAGACAAATGCGTATTCCATATTAAGTAGAAGTAAAATGAAGTATGGAATAATAATAAATACTTAAGAGCATTATGAATATGGATCAGTTAAATACTACATATATAATTGTTTTTGTTTTTAAAGAGACAAAAACAGATATCGTATTGCAAAGATCATATTGCACACGATTAGACATTTAAAACACATTGCGTAGGAGTAATATAACATAAATAAGAATGATAAATGGGTTGAAATTATGAAGGTATGTATACAACTATAAAACCTTAAAAACAAACGACAACAAAGCTCTCTTTAACTAATAAATTAGCCCCTCCCCACACACTTATTTCGTATTACGTCATCTTTGCCTTAAAAATATTTAACGATTTAGCACCTTGTACTTCATGTGGCAAGTTATTCCATGTTAAGGCCCTTCTATATTTAAAAGATCTTTTCATAGTCTCAGTCGTTGGTCTTATTGTTTTCACATTATACAGACTTGAACGTGTATTGTATGGATGGTCAGCAAATATAAACCTTTCTACTTAATACTCAGGAGCTTGTTTTGAGACAATCTTATACATCATAATTGCTACATTCTTTGTTCT
This sequence comes from Strongylocentrotus droebachiensis, assembly GCA_035222895.1. Lineage (NCBI taxonomy): Eukaryota > Metazoa > Echinodermata > Echinoidea > Camarodonta > Strongylocentrotidae > Strongylocentrotus > Strongylocentrotus droebachiensis. Next base: position 35,723 of record JAVYIG010011173.1, on the reverse strand, counting down.
ATTATTGTCAAGTGTATTCCAATTTAGTCTTGTTAAATTTTCATCTGATGAGGAATACCAAGAGGACCTATTAATTATTCGAGCTGCTCTATTTTGAGTTTTTTGTAATTTTTTTTTCTATGTACTTCCACATTCATCCCATACTACATCACAATAATTTAAGTGAGACAATACTAGTGAATTATAAACCAATTTCATTTCATATTCATTTACTATATTTCTTACAGATTTCAGCATATATAATCCGTTACTTGCTTTTTTATGAATAGTATTAATATGTTCTTGCCATGATAACCTTTCATCTAAAATTACCCCAAGGTGTCTACACTTACTAACTCGAGTTAACACAGTATTGTCTATAGTAATGTTTAAATCATTATCTTTAACTTTATCCAGACGTTGTTTCGTACCGAATACAATGTATTCAGTTTTCTTTATATTCAAATTTAGTTTGTTTTGTATCAACCACTTTTTAACATATTCTAGGTCTTCATTTATCTTCCCACTCAATTCTATAGTATCATTTGCCGAACAATATATTACCGTATCATCAGCATACATGCTTACTTTACAGTGGGTGAGGCCACGTGGCAAATCATTAACATGTAATATGAAGAGCAGGGGTCCTAAAATGGATCCTTGGGGAATTCCACATTCAACTGGCAAAAAATCTGACATTATACCGTTAACAGATGTAGATTGTACTCGACCATGTAAATAGTTCGAAAACCATAGCTGTGATGGTTCATCCAACCCGTACAATTTTCTTAATAGTAACACATAGTCAACGGTATCAAAAGCCTTTTTTTTAGATCTAGCATTACCGCACAAACAATTTGACCTTCATCTATGCTTGTTAACCAGTCATCTGTTACATTTAGTAGAGCAGTAGCTGTAGAGTGATTGGGTCGAAATCCTGACTGGTAAATGCTCAACAATGTATTGGCATTTAAGTAGTCATAGATTTGATTGAAGACCATTCTCTCTAAAACTTTTGATAGTATGGGTAAAATCGAAATAGGTCTATAGTTACACAATTCCTTAGACACTCCTTTGTGAATCGCAACAATTCGGGCTTTTTTTCACATATTAGGTACAAATCATGTGTGCAAAGACGAGTTAATTATAGACGTCAGAGGCTGCACAATGTACGGGGTGGCCATTCTAATCAGCTTAACTGGACTCATGTCACACCCCATTGCCTTTTTCAACGATAGGCTATTTAGTACCTTTAAAACGGCGTTTGAATCCACTTGTCTAAACTGAAAAAAATGGTGTGCCGGTGTTACTAAAGCCTCGTTAACACAATTATTTGCAGAAGGAATGTTTTTTGGCAAGAGATGGTCCCACGCTGACAAAGTACTCATTTAGTTTTTGAGCAATAGATTTTGAGTCGAGTATATCTCCTTCCTCATTTTGTATACATGTTATGCTATTACCTGACCTTTTACGTAGTAATAATTTATTCAACGCTGCCCATGTTCCTTTCACGTCATGACATGAGTTTTCAATCTGATAATGAAAAGTATCTTTTTTACTTTGCTTAATTTTTGAAGATACATAGTTTTTCATCTTTTTATAATTTAACCATTCTTCATTAGCTTTGATTTCATTGACATGATTTTCCTTTTCCTTGCCTTCTCTAACATTGTTTTCATTTTCAGCACTTTCTTTCTCTTCGTTTTCTTTCAGAGTTCTGTCAATAGCTTTCTGTTTCATTGCATCTCTTTCACGCATCATGTTCAATATGTCTGCTTTGATCCATGGAGGTCTATCAAGTTTTACTCTTCTTTTTCGGACAGGTGCGTGTTTATCACAGATCCTCAATACCAAACGGTTAAACTCATTTAAAGATTCATTAGGATCACCTGCATTAAGAACGATATTCCAGTTTTCATTCCTGAATTCAGCACAAAATGAATCATTATCGAATTGTTTGTAACTTCTATAGGTGCTATATACATGTTGTGTTTTTTCGCTTTGATTTTTCCCCCATATGATATATACCAAGGAATGATCACCAATTCCGGTATGGATAACTCCGCTTTCGGCTACCTTTGAAAAAATTGAAACATAGATTAAGTCAATAAGTGACTTTAAATTCTGTGCAATCCTAGTTGGTTTATTAATTACTTGAACCAATGAAAATGTATCACAAATCTCAGTTAATCGCATCGTATAGCAACTTGCTGGGCATGCAAGCAGGTCACAGTTCAAATCTCCTAGAACAATAATATCGTTGTTCTCATTGTCCAATTTCGTAATATAGATTCGAACTTGTCAAACAAATTAATAACAGATCCCGGCGGTCTATACCAGGCAATTAATATTATGGGTGAACATTTAGGAAGACTAATTTCAACTGATACCATTTCAATATCCTCGGTCATGAGATCAGACCTGATTTTATGGTTAAGTCGGTTATCATTGATATATAAAAGCACTCCCCCCACCTTGTCTATTACGGTCCTTTCTGTACACGGCATAGTCATCAATGCGTATATTATCATCTGATATAAATTCACATAAGCGAGTTTCATTCAATGCAATAACATCACAATTATTTTCAGATATAATCACCTGTAAATCATCAAAATTAGAGCAAAGTGATCGTATATTTAGATGAGCAAGTCGCAATCCACAATTTCTCTTTATTCTACTATGAGTTTTACCACAAAAATAACCACTCTTTCTCGAATCACCCTGGTTAGTGGTACTAATCTCATCATTACTAATATGAGAAGGGATGATTACATTGCTCTCGTTGGGAATAGAAGAAACTTCAGCCTCATCATTGTTATAAGGACAACAAAAAGTGTCTTCTTCATCATGATTTTCGGAGATAAAAAGATTATGATTCAGTTCAAAATCATTAGAGTTGCAAAAAGGTTCATCTTGATAACTGTTAGAGTCAGAGATTGTCAGTTTGGAAGTATGACATATATGTTGGCTAACCTTCTCATCAACTTCATGGTTATTTAATGGTGTGTAATTTTCGGTCACACTGACGCTATCATGTTCATCAGCAGAAAAATCACTTGCTTCATCGGTGTTATTTAAGTCAGCTTCTCGATTACAAGTACTAAATAAAGGAAGAGCAGAATTTAAACTAGCAACGTTTCTCATATGAGATTCATGTGATATTGGTAACTCGGGAGAGAGATAAGTACAAGTTGAGAGAGCCGCGGATTCGGCACACTCATCAAGTTTATCATACAAGCTTCGCACATTCAAATGAGCTACTTTCAAGCCCTTTGCTTTGTGAGTGTTCACGTTTTTCACTTGCTTTTTAGGAGAATATTTCTTTAGAGCATCATTATCGACACAGTCTTCCTGGCCTGCTTTTTAGCAGGTATATGTATTCTTGCAGAATTTACGTTTGTGTCCAGTTTCATTGCAGAGGTAGCACCTAATCTTTTCTCCAAAACGGCAGTGGAGGTGCTTGTGATTTGTTTCTCCACAGTAAAAACATCCTGTGTAGCGAGGGGAAGAAACAGCATGCGCATAGCTCATTTTTGAAGGTTGCAGTTGTGGTCCTTCAGACACATATAGGCCAGGAAAGATATCACATTTTTTAGGTAAACCTCAAACAAATTGCAATAAAATATTTTTCACTGCAATGCATTTTTATTAAGGTCCCCCAAATGACATACTAAAAGTCCGACAAAATCCGTGTAGTGGAAGTGACCCTAATTTGCATAAATCCAATATGGCCGCTATTTCGAGGATATTCACATAGATTTGTCATATTGTTCAACTTGTATGGGCTGTTGTGGCATTAAACAAATTGCAAAACAATATTTTTTACTGCAATGCATTCTAGTAAGGTTCCCCAAATGACATACTAAAAGTCCAACAAAATCTGTGTCGTGGAAGTGACCCTAATTTGCATAAATCCAATATGGCCGCTATTTCAAGGATTTTCACATAGATTTTGTCGTATTGTTCAACTTGTATAGGCTGTTGTGGCACTAAAGGTGTTGGAGAAGTGATCTGCTGTACATTTTTTGTTATCAACTAAAATACCCATATACTACAGGTATATCACACACCTGAAACAAATCCCCGCACACCCACACCCACACAATCCAACATGTAATTTATGCTCAATTTATCACCTTTAATAGCAGATGATGTTATTTCATTATGCACTAGACAAATATATTGTAATACGCAACACAAAAATCATGTCATTTTAGTTTGAAAAAACTCAAACAAAAATCTTCAGAAAAACTGGCCCTTATGAGTATCCGTACAAACACAAGAGCTGCTGGTACGTGGTAGGGCTATGTAGGGGTACAGCCTGTACCTTACATTATCCTCACTGTCATTGGATTGGTTAAAGTTGTTCTCATTGCATCAGTTTACTACTTTAATACAATAATATTACTGCGGTATTGCGCTCTCTAATCACTATTTTTGTCAAATATTCAACTTAATTAGACCTGAAAGCGTTTAATAATTGTGTGATATCCAGTGATAAAGCTTAATGCCTCATTCATAGTCATTCATTGTAGAACTTTAAAGTTGAACACCCAATAACAGTTTCATTATAATATCGATGGAAAGCTTATAATGTGCATAATACAATATATGTTTTTAATACAAAATATATGACCCCACATAGGCACAATGACTTATCAAAGTTTGTCACTACACCCCACTTCATCTAAGGTAATTCAGATGTCAAATTAAGCCTGTAATTCATGACGTCACATAATGTACACCTTTCTATGCAGTGCTACAAAGACAAGCCTACACATGAGCCTACATCAATAGGAAGGGGGTTTTAGTTGCTGGTGTGGTACAGGTACTGGTTGTCCTATTACTGTAGTTGTATAGTAGGAATATGCATGAAAATAAATAATACTTGGTCCTAAAATGTGTCTAGAAGACTTGCATCTGTCAACGATCTTCCCGCAGTTGATGTATACCATAAACAATGCATAGTGAACTTTAAAACTGAAAAACAAATACCAATGTTATTCTCTGTGAGCACAAGCACTTCCAAAAAGGCTAAAACTGGCCGACCTAAGGATGAGGTGAAATTGACTGCATTTTTAAAGTAGTTAAGTTCATGGAGGAAAATGCTGAGGAACAAACAGCAGTAGTTGATCACTAAGATACAGATGATCTGGATACAGATGATCTGGATACAGATCATGAGGCCTACAGTGGAGTATACATGAAAAAGAACATACAGGGGCACTTTGGTGAGAGGATTGTAATAACTGAACTGAACGGAAAGAACAACTAACCAAAGCAGGAGAAAAGGAGGATCATAAGGACTGCTGCCTCACCGTATAAAGAATGATGTCAAGCTAAAGAATGACGTCAAGCTAAAGAAAATTGCAAGTGACGCGTTTACCCAACTCCTGCTGAAAATGTCGTCTACCACTGCTATACTTTCATTTCTCACATATTCACTGCAAGCGCTATAGAGGAACAAGTTTGTTGGCAAAAAGGTAGATGGGATGCTGGCATCTATTGGACAAGCCATAATGCACGCAAAACGTCTAAGGGTTCTCCTTGCTCCTCTTCAGCTTGGACTTGGATTACAAATACATCATCAATTCTCATCTCGCTTTCTGATCGACACACTGCATGCGGCACTTTCTCAAGAGAGCATTCGGTATATTGCAGACAATGCCGACCATAATATCGACACTCCTGAGGTACTTTCCACAGATGGGCACCATAGCCACCAAAACCCCAGTGATAAAGTACTGTAAGCCTATACCTAGATAAACGGTATCCGCCGAGGACATTGCTACTGTTGGACGTATCAACATTGAATACTTCAATGCATCTACACCTGTACAACCTCTGGTTTACCAGCCGATTGGAAATCGGGGAACAGAAGATCCAACATTTAACCTTGATAATGTTGTTGAAGACATCTATACTACTGCGATTCCCATGCAAGGCCCGGAACGATTCAGATGGTAAACAACGGTAAACAACTTCCCTGGACTGTCATCTGTTTTGCTTCTCCCCATGATTGACATGAATCCTAGTGATCAATCCTGTGTTTACTCTACTCAGCGTTTTGTTTGTGCCCGTGCTAAATAGTATAATATAATTATACCATACACCTGTTTTGACTTTTGATCAGCCGCTATGGTGGAAGGCACTCACAATAATCAGGAGTCCAGCCACGTGTGATCGTTCTGCAGGGCATTTGAAGACGGGCTCAGGATTCCAGGAACTTCTTGAAGTAGTTGTGCGGGGACATTTATCCGTTGATGCTGCTCTAAATACCATGCTGATAGCATACTTGTATAACATACATCTCCCACGAGTACAAACAACCTTCGGAAGTTCCTATAGTGATCACTATAGGAACTTCCAGAGGTTGTTCAGCACCCAGGTGTTCCATGTGGAGCAGATTCCTGGAATTAATTGTGATGCAGCAGAATTTTAAAGCCAAAGTTCTTGTCGGTGATGACACAAACCTTCTCATCTTGCTGATCTTCTACGCTGATCTGAATGCGAAGGACTTTTTGTTTGCACCTGATCAGCCCAAGGCAAACTCCAAGTAGAACCGAAGATGTAATATGAAACAGCTGAAGGAAACTCTAGGAAGGTAGTGTGTGTGACTACTTTCTCTTTGTCCATGTGCTTCTGTGCTGCTAGACAACGTCTCGCATATTTGGACTAGGGAAAGGCGTGCAGCACTGAAGAAAATCATGAAGAATGACGACTTTTGTGAGCTTGTCATATGGTACACCAGACCTGAAGGAGACCATTATTACAGCTGGATAGAAGACACTCGTATACATGTATGGTGGTGACTCAACAGAAGTATTGCATAAAGGTATCATTAATCTTGTCTGCCTTATTATTAGAAGCAAATACTTTGCCACCAACTTCAGCAGCAGCAAAGTTCCACAGTCTGGGTGTGTACTGTCAGATATCAGAATAAACAGGAATGGCAGACAACCTGACATCGCGAAACTGAGTTGGCAGGTCATGGATGGGAAATATCTTCCAATAAAAACTGATAAAACACCAGCACCCGCATCACTCCTTAAGGTCATCAGATGTGGATGCAAGAAAGACTGTGCAGCCAAGAAATACATGTGCCGGAAGTATGGCCTCCAATGTTCAACAGCCTGCATTGATTGTCGCGGCACTAGTTGCACCATCTCACCACCATTAGACCTACATGTAGAACTTGATGCTACTACTAATCAGCATGCCACATAAATGTATGTTTGTTGGAGACTACCAATTACTCTAATCAACTTAAAATATGTATACCAAACTGTAGGCCTCATAATCTGCACCCTGTAATAACAACTGAACTGGGATTGTAAACCAACATACACATATTATAGCTGCTCTGAAATGCACTATAAGGTGAGAATCAACACAAAATGTATGCATATTAACCCATTTTTTTGAAAATGTATGTGTAAATGCAAATTAAAGAACCAAATTATGATACATTTGAAACATAAAAATATTTTACAACATGAATAAGCGTTGTCGCAATTATTCTGAATATCTCATAAGACAAGAAATATAAGTATAATCAATTCTCTACAAAAATGCTTAATTTGGCAGCCATTTTGAATTCAAGCAGATTGAAACACTCATGCAACTGGGCATATGAAACCTTGTGCAAACCAAAGCATTCCAGGAAATAACATTTTAGACTTTCAAAGTACACCCAAAGTATGCTAAAAGGTATGTATGGTGAATAATTTGACCAAATCTAGGAAAATTAAACCCTAGAATTGGTGGCCATTTTGGATTTATGAAAATTTGACACACTTCCACTACACGGATTTTGTCGGAATTTTTGTATGTCACTTTGGGGACTTTACTAGAATGCATTGCAGTGAAAAAATGTTTTTGCAATTTGTTTAATGCCACAACAGCCCATACAAGTTGAACAATATGACAAAGTCTATGTGAAAATCCTCGAAATAGCGGCCATATTGGATTTATGCAAATTAGGGACACTTCCACTAAACGGATTTTGTCGGACTTTTAGTATGTCATTTGGGGGACCTTACTAGAATGCATTGCAGTAAAAAATATTTGTTTGCTATTTGTTTAGTGCCACAACAGCCCATACAAGTTGAACAGTATGACAAATCTATGTGAAAATCCTCGAAATAGCGGCCATATTGGATTTATGCAAATTAGGGTCACTTCCACTACACGGATTTTTTTCGGACTTTTAGTATGTCATTTGGGGGACCTTACTAAAATGCCTTGCAGTGAAAATATTTTATTGCAATTTGTTTGACCTCAAAACACAATTTTCCTTGCCTAATATGACGCAGTTTGCTGATGCGGATTCTGCATTGCCATGGAGAAAGGATGCGGGTCAGATGGGAAGGGATGGCGAGTGGCGAAGGTAGAGGATAAAGTCCTCCGATCAACATGTATTTGTTGAACATCATTTGAGATGGGGAATACAGTTTTATCGTTTTGATTATCTCTCTGTAATCGACTATCTCGTTCTGAGTTGATGTGGCGGATAAGATTCTGGGTGAATAAGTTAACCCCTTCAGGACTGAGATGTATGCCATCATTGCATAGATGTTAAATTGGCTCGATAGAGTCGTTGTTGATGAAGTCCCATCCGTGGGATAGGGCCATTGTCTTTAGTCGACTGTTGGTGTCATTCAATTTGTTGAGGAGGTCACTTTGATACGCTCTCCTTTTGATGATGGAGCTAATCGTAATCGCATTCACGGAAGAGCATTCACCTAGGATTTGAAGGGCCAGTGACTCCACTTTTTTCTCTATTGTTGATGAGTCATTCATCGCCATATTGTTTGATCCGACGTGGATGATGACCGTTTGGGGCAGGTTCTTATCAACCATATTCTTTGTTGGTTCAAAGAGGTCATCTATTTTAGCACCGGGAAGCGTTTTACATTTAACTCTCTTTTGTGAAGACATCGTGGACGGTCTGAGAGGCTTAAAAATAGAATCTCCTACAATAAGGACATCACATTGTAGCTTCATTCTTTCACTCACAACTTTCTTTTGTTGCATGAAGTCATCTTTACGCTTATGCCTGTACTCTGCTAATTGTTCTGCAGTACCGTGAGGCGTTGGTTGTTCCGGAAGAGGGGGGAATGCTGAATGTGACTGTTTAGAATGCGATTCTGGTGGGGGGTTCTGTGTAAATGCCTTAGGAGCTGGGTCGGGGCAACTGTCAGATGTTTTGTCTAGAAGTGACTCAATGACATGTTGAACCTTTTTCATGTCCATGCATAGTTGATCTACTCGCAGGTTTAGACATTGAATAGTTGAAGAAAGGGAAAAATGAAGTCTGGGAGTCCAGCCGTAAATGGAGATATTAAGCTGTTAAGCTTATTTATTCGATCTGTAAAAAACAGATAAAATAACAGTGACAAGAATGCAAGATATAATACAAAATATCTGAATAAACCAAGTAGCTGTATCTATAAAGATTCATTTAAACACATTTTGCTTTTGTTCTATAAACTGTCAATCTTGACCTTGTCCTTTAACTAACAAAATCCAGAGTAACCAATGGCTACAAAACCCAATGCATTTTCTAATATGCATTACTTTGATAAACTCATATTTTCTGAGTTTCTCAAACTGACCTGACTTTCCTTTAACAGATTACTTCCACTTTGCATGAACCAAAAATAACTGTAAACATCTCTATCTTGTATCCATACACAAGCTTGACTATTCACATTTATATGCACAGAATAATTCCTTCTAAAAACCTCAAAATTGGATTGTCACTTTAAATGCATCGTATGACCTTCCGCTGACTTTGACAGACACCTAATTTGCATATTTATGCTCGCCTAAGAAAACTATCTTATAAAATGTCTGCATTCAATTAAACACTGTTTAATGAATTAAACTTAAATATCTGACTTGCATAAAACTTCCCAGTAATAATCTAGAAATAACACTTTATACAAAATAAACTATCTGGCACAACTTGTAATTTACACCTGTAATTTACGTCTGAAATCTACTCCTGTAATCCAGACATGCACTACAGCAAGCCTTTCGAGTTACATTATTAACTCTTCAAATGAATAAGCACTTTCTTTCAATTCTTAGTCCAAATACTATGCCAGAGGTGCAAAGCTTAACCTATCAGCAAGACAATAAATAGTGTCTTGCAACTTTTATGCAAGCTAAATCAAATTCCACAGACCAACTTTTGTCACCCAAACAAACTGCATAAAATCCAAGATTCTAGCATGCACAAATATAAACATCCTTTATCTTTAGGACTTCTATAAATATACACTGTTTACTTTATAAATGACATAAATCTATATTTGCCTAACACTGTAATTCTGTTTCAACAATTATTATTTAACCTGAAAAACACATGACTAAAAGTACGTCTCATGGGCGCGGCCATTTTAGGCGCAGCCATCTTGGATTTAATGCCACACGTGCATTATATGCTAATGAGTTAAATACAGTTCTTTTTACAGTTCAACTTGAATCTATCTTATTTTCTATTTTATGAGTTCACATTCCAGTTTATATTAATCTAAACACTCACTTCTGTGGCGGGACAAAACTTCGTCAGGAATACTTGAATGGCAACTGACGGGTTAACTAGTAAATAAGTCAAACATGACTACATTACTGACTGCGTTCTGTGCTGACTGAAGAACATGGCGACAGTGACGAACATAACCTATGGTAGCTTATAAGAGCAAAAAAAGAGAAAATCTAAACCAAGCAAAAATCATCGCTCGGCGAAACATCCTCCCCACCCAATGAGGGAACTTTCCTCATGAAAAACATTAACATTAAATTAAACCCTGCTAAATTACTCTTCTTAGCCTTCAGCTGGGTATACTGAATATACTTCCACAACGCGAGCGATGGTCCATTTTCCACGTAACGCGTTGGCGTCGGCCATTATCACGATATCGTCGACACAAACATTGCGACGATCAATGTTCCACTTCCATCTCTGCGTCAATAACGGGAGCACGTCTCTTCTCAAACGCTGCCAGAAGGCGTCTGCAATCCGTTGGACGAGCTCTACTCGATGCCTGGGGTTCTTGGTTTCTCGAAACGGCTCTTGTGCGACATCACTGTATGCACGTCCTAACAGCATGTCATTAGGACTCAGGTACTTCCCATCATTAGGATCAGTCAGGATTCTGTCAATCGGCGGTTGATTGTCTGGATTGGCCACCTCTATCAGATTTGTATACAGTTCAAACGGCGTCAGGAATTGCTCTCCAATGGCTCTCTTGAGAGCATACTTGCAGCTCTTCACCAATAACTCGGAGCAGCCGTTGTGATGCGGGGCTATGAACGTCCGTTTCGTTCCCTTTACAGTACAGAACTCCTTCAGCACACGTTGAGCACCTACAAATTGAGCACTGTTATCACTCCAGATCTGTGATGGTTGCCCTCTCAATGCTAAGAATCGACGAAGTACTTGAGCAAACTCCATCACGGAACATTCAGTTGCTAACTCTAAATGCAGACATGTGAACAAAATTGGTGGTGTATGTGGGGCTAGTCTTTCTCTGGGTAACTCGGCCATTTCCTGTGGTTCTGCCTTATGGTCAAATGCTCCACACACTGCACATCTGAACTTTACAGTTTTAGCTAGTCTTTGCCCCTTCAGAATCCGGTACCTCCTTCTGGCCTTTGCTGTACTGGCTGCAACTCCAGTATGACCACTCTTGTGAGCATGTCGTGTTGTCAAGGTAGATATCCCGTGTTCGAAAGGAAGCAGGTCTGGGTGTTCCCTTTCAAACGACATCTCAGCTCTATCTACTCTGTCTCCTACTCGGATGATGCCCGTACCGTCTGTGTGAGCACTAAGGGCTTTCAGTTCTCCCATATCGTCTCTGCCTTTCAGTGACTTCTTGGCACTCTGGATCAATACTGCTTCTCCTTTCTCCAACTCATCAGGTGTCAAAGTGCCAATGTTGTCATTATCACCAACATCAATTTCCTTCCTGCACTTTGATCTCAGCTTTCTTATAAACTTCAGCACGTATAATGTCACTCCGATCAACTTTCTCCAGCTGAAGAACCTCTTGCAGTCAATGACGTCCTCTTTGTTGGTTACTATCAAGACTGATTGTTCTTCTCTACCTCTTTCTGATTCAACTTCAGGCACCTTTCCCTCTACCACCTTTGGTTCCTCTGGCCACTCTGACTTTGGTTGGCACAGAAAATCAGGTTCGTGCTGCCATCTGCCGTCAAACTCATCTTCACTCAAATCTCGGGTGAGATCATCTGCAACATTCACCTCTGCTTCTTGCCTGCTGATACCATTAGGTTGGCACTGCACTGGATCACAACAAACTCCCATTGGTTCTGTCGTCCAGAAATCTTTGAAGTTCACTGAGTTGGCAAGCATTACATTCATAACTGTGCTCTTGGTTGGCTGTTGCTTTGAGGTAGCTCCAAATACTACCCATCCTAGAGGTGAATGCCGTGCCAACATATTCCCTCTCTCTCTGGTTTCTCCTTTATGAAGCTTAGCATGGTCGGTTCCTACTAACACATCGATGGATCCAAAACCACGGTGTAGAAGATCCTTCTTCAAGTGAAATGTCCTTGCAAGCTCATCAACCCGAACTTCTGCTACATTATCGTTGATGCACTCCAACCCAAGTGCCGACACTCCGTAAGCCTGCTTGCCTTCAAGTGACTGCAGTCTCATCCTATACAGCTTTGTCTGTACTTCTTCTACATGGCCTCCGACTTTCGTTATGTTGATCGTGATTGGTTTCCCAACCAAACCCATGTCTTCTGCCACCGACTGCTTCACAAGACTAATCTGGGATCCTGAGTCTATTAGACAGTTTGCTGTTGAGCTCTTCTGATCTGGACCCAGAACCTTCACCGTAACCACTGGCAGTAGGGCCGAATTTCCAGCTACACTCGCTACTATCTCAGTTCTTGTTTCAACACTCCTGTGCAGCAGAGGATGATGAAATGAAGAGCACTGCTCCCCATTTATCTCTTTAGAGCACCTCTTCCTTCTCTTGCAGGTTCTCATGTTGTGCTCTCTGCCTGCCTTCTTGAGACAACTAAAACAAGCATGGTTGTCTCTCATTAACTGAAACCTCTCTGTCTGATTCTTGGAGAGGACCTTCTGGCAATGTTCGACCCAATCATCAGATGATTCGCAGATCCAGCATCTGTACTGGGTAAATTGGGTACTCTCACTGCTCTGTTTGTTGTCAGCACTTACATGGTTGACTGCATTCTTCTGTCTGCTGCTACTAGTTGCACTTCTAAGCGGTGCAGTGGCCCGCATACGTGTCATCATTTCCGTCTCCATCCAGTCCAGTAAGTGCTGCAAACTGACATCTTTGTCAGCACTATCTAAGTGTCTGAACCACACCTTCCGGTCTTCGAGGGTCATCTTGCGCTCTATCAGAGCCAACGTTTGGCTGTTGTCTATGTCTTGTGGACAGCCAACTTCCTTCAGTGTATTGAAGCTTCGCCTCAACAGGTGCACCAGATCGCAAAATCTGGAGTCCTCTCCGTCCCTCAAATCCCTAAAAGAATTCACATCGTAAATTATGGCATCTGCTATAAATCGCCGGTCACCGAAAACAGAGTTCAGGTATGCCCAAGCAGCATCATAATCGTTGCCTACCCCTCTTATCATGTCCAAGGGCTTTCCCTGGAGGCAGGTACGCAATATGGTGACCGCGTCTCTCTTGCTATATCGAGTATCGATTAGATGATGAAAGTCCGATCGAAACGTAGCAAACTCTCTCACGTCACCGCTGAACTTTGGAAGTTTTGGGCGTTCCATCTGTACTTTGCAGGAGGTGACAACATGGGAGTCAACCTCTGCCTCTCTGCTCACAGTCTCATTCTCTTGCCCTGCTGTCTCTGCGGCTGCAGATGATGCAGCAGTAGCTCCGCTTGAACCATCACTCCCATCCGGTACAGTTACAATTGCCTTTGACTTGGCATGGTCCCTTATTCTCATCTGCATACTGATGAATGTAGACTGACAGCTTTCTAACCAGGCTTCCTCTTTAATGAATTCATCATCATCGTCAATGGTCTCGCAGAAGGCCTCATGCCTTTTCTCTAACTCTATAAAAGTAACTTCCAAACCTTGGAAAGCTTCGTCGACCTCCTCAAGGTCCCTGTCATGGTCCAACAAATGCTGGAAGGCGTTTGACATCCGGGTTAGCTTAGCCTTTGCAGTTCTCCTCTTGATCTTGAGGTCCTTCACATCTTGTTCAGTTGTCATCTTGGTTAACTTAATCCCTTCGTCTCTTATTCCAGGTCAGCGTAGAAATCGAATGCAATGAATAGTTGAAGAAAGGGAAAAATGAAGTCTGGGAGTCCAGCCGTAAATGGAGATATTAAGCTGTTAAGCTTATTTATTCGATCTGTAAAAAACAGATAAAATAACAGTGACAGATTTAGTATATCATTCATGTTACACAAGAATGCAAGATATAATACAAAATATCTGAATAAACCAAGTAGCTGTATCTATAAAGATTCATTTAAACACATTTTGCTTTTGTTCTATAAACTGTCAATCTTGACCTTGTCCTTTAACTAACAAAATCCAGAGTAACCAATGGCTACAAAACCCAATGCATTTTCTAATATGCATTACTTTGATAAACTCATATTTTCTGAGTTTCTCAAACTGACCTGACTTTCCTTTAACAGATTACTTCCACTTTGCATGAACCAAAAATAACTGTAAACATCTCTATCTTGTATCCATACACAAGCTTGACTATTCACATTTATATGCACAGAATAATTCCTTCTAAAAACCTCAACATTGGATTGTCACTTTAAATGCATCGTATGACCTTCCACTGACTTTGACAGACACCTAATTTGCATATTTATGCTCGCCTAAGAAAACTATCTTATAAAATGTCTGCATTCAATTAAACACTGTTTAATGAATTAAACTTAATTATTACCCGTATCAGACATCTGAGCAGTGGTTTTACAAAATCATATTACACTCGTTTGTAATCCTAAAAGGGCTAATCGGGGAATATGAGACCATATTTACCTTTCATGAAAAAGCCTATGGACTTTACGTGTTAAAAAAGCATGAAATATAAGACCATATTCTTCGCCGTCTAACATCCGGGAACTTGGCAATCCAGTTTTGCAAACATTTTTTTCACCGCGAGAAGAACCTGCGATAGAGTGCCATTTGCAATAGGTTTACACGTAAAATGAGCAGACGATCGTTTCTTTTGTGCTGTGTGTGCGCGTAATAGCTGCTGTTGTTGCTGATGACGCGTACCGTGGGAAATTCGAAATTATTGTCCACAAAAACAAACAAAATGGCAGCCAGTGTGAGTAGATTCGCGAGTTTTGACGAAAAGGAATTCGATGAGATTTTAAAGAACAAAGATGCGCTCAATACGAAGAAAGCAACAAAGCATGCAGTGACGATATTCAGGGATTATTTGATGGAGAAGGGTCTTGATGTCGATATTGAAACGGTAGATAAGAAGACTTTGTCGTCCGTTCTAGCTAGATTTTACGTGGAAGTGCGCCGAACTGATGGAACCCACTACAAGACAACTTCATTACAGAGCATTCGTTCAGGTATCAATAGACATGTGAAATCAGTACGTTCAGAAATTATCGATATTAACAAGGATGTAGAATTCACTCATGCTAATGTAGCATTTAAGGCAGCAACAGTAGAGCTGAAGAAAATGGGCAAGGGTGATGTTAAGCACCATGAAGCCATTGAACCTGAAGATATTGACAAACTGTACAAGTCGTCAGTTTTTGATCAAGACTCCCCAGCTAGCCTTCAGGCAAAAGTATGGTTCGAACTCACTTTGTATTTTTGTCGAAGAGGACGTGAGAATTTGAAGGACCTTAAGAAAGATCATTTTGAAGTTAAGAAGGATGCCAAAGACCGGGAATACCTGACCCAAGTTGTTGACGAACTGACCAAGAAGACAAGAGAGGACAATTTTTCCTCAAGGACGGATGGAGGGCGTATGTATGCCACCGGTAATGCAGACTGCCCTGTTGCCTCCTACAAGAAGTACATTCAAACATTACATCCAAGTAATGACAGTCTCTTCCAAACACCGAAATCGTCAGTGCCTCAATCTGGACCATGGCCATGGTACAAGAACTGTTCAGTGGGAAAAAACACTCTAGGTAACATGATGTGCTCAATCTCCAAGAAGGCTGGACTATCAAGAATGTATACCAACCACTGTGTGAGGGCAACTTGCATTAGGATGCTAGATAAGGCCGGTTTCGCAAACAGAGAAATTTGCCAAGTGTCTGGCCACAACAATGAATCAAGTTTGTCATCCTACACAGGACGCGTATGCAATGACAAGAAAATGGCGATGTCTGATACCATTTCTCGAGCTCTTGTTGGACAACAGGTGGTGGTTCGGCCAACGCCAGCTGCGACTGTCAATATGCCACCAGAGATGGACCAAAATCAGGCGCTAGTTCCACCAGCAAATGTCGTTGAGAGTGAGGAGTTCGATATAAACTTTGATTTGGGAGTTACAAGTTCTCAGCTGTCTATTCAGGACGTTTGTTCTCAATCAGAAGTTATCAAGGAAGTAGCCGTTGCTGGAAATGCAAACAACAATTCTTCTGGATCTACAATCAGAAATACCACAAGCAGTACCAGCACTACAACTCGACAGACAATGCAAGTGCAGCAGACACCATTTGTGCTTAATAACTGCTCGGTGACAATTAATTACTTTAACAACAACTAAAAGTATGACAAAACTTGTATATAGTGTACATACGTTAGATGTTGAAAGTTAAAAACTTTTTGTCCTAACTTTGTGACAATTGTGGAACATACATGTATGTCTACCAGTGATTCAGAAATTATTTTGGAAATTGGGAGTTCGTCATGGATTCTGTCAAATAATGAAGCCCTACCAGTACCACTAACTACCCTGGTAAGTTTAATAACTTCCTTTACAATCAAGTTTTAAAAAAGTGGGTATGTACATGTATGGGCTCCTCTTAAAATTGTGAATAACATTTAATTGTTCGCTCTAGATGTCTGTTGTGGGTAATAATAATAATATTGACTGGCTCCTACTTTCGGGGAATACGACATATATTTCCCTCACTAGAATCATATTGCCCTCGTCTTCGACTCGGGGCAATATGATTCTAGTTCAGGAAATATATGTCGTATTCCCCTCAAGGCCAGTCCATATTATATAAATATCTGACTTGCATAAAACTTCCCAGTAATAATCTAGAGATAACACTTTATACAAAATAAACTATCTGGCACAACTTGTAATTTACACCTGTAATTTACATCTGAAATCTACTCCTGTAATCCAGACATGCACTACAGCAAGCCTTTCGAGTTACATTATTAACTCTTCAAATGAATAAGCACTTTCTTTCAATTCTTAGTCCAAATACTATGCCAGAGGTGCAAAGCTTAACCTATCAGCAAGACAATAAATAGTGTCTTGCAACTTTTATGCAAGCTAAATCAAATTCCACAGACCAACTTTTGTCACCCAAACAAACTGCATAAAATCCAAGATTCTAGCATGCACAAATATAAACATCCTTTATCTTTAGGACTTCTATAAATATACACTGTTTACTTTATAAATGACATAAATCTATATTTGCCTAACACTGTAATTCTGTTTCAACAATTATTATTTAACCTGAAAAACACATGACTAAAAGTACGTCTCATGGGCGCGGCCATTTTAGGCGCAGCCATCTTGGATTTAATGCCACACGTGCATTATATGCTAATGAGTTAAATACAGTTCTTTTTACAGTTCAACTTGAATCTATCTTATTTTCTATTTTATGAGTTCACATTCCAGTTTATATTAATCTAAACACTCACTTCTGTGGCGGGACAAAACTTCGTCAGGAATACTTGAATGGCAACTGACGGGTTAACTAGTAAATAAGTCAAACATGACTACATTACTGACTGCGTTCTGTGCTGACTGAAGAACATGGCGACAGTGACGAACATAACCTATGGTAGCTTATAAGAGCAAAAAAAGAGAAAATCTAAACCAAGCAAAAATCATCGCTCGGCGAAACAGACATTAACAACGCATACAAATGCGATTGTTGTCATCACAACGGAGATCACATACCTCACAAAAGTTCCCATTTTGTAGATCTTCGGTTTTATCATTCGACACAATAGAGTCATTGTTGGTTGACTCGTCTGTAATATTGACGTCATCCGTTTCGGTGTTCAAGAAGACAAAATGGCGGCATATTTCTATGTTCAAATTTGGGTAAACCTGCGTTACAATTACAATGCATTACAATGTAGTCCAAATACAGTATCCACAAGTGAAAAATGAGGTTAAATAGTCCATAAAATCAGTTAATATATCTGTTTATGTCGCTGTTAGCGTGGCAACGACTGAAAAATCTATTCCTGTAAGTATATCGAATAACCTTCGGATAACTAATTTTGGTGAACTGTTTAGTACTTTATCTCTACTCTGCGAAATATTTCACTTTCTTGCAAAAATCAGGATTATTTCATAAGTATCTGTTTAATACTTGTTTGATCGCCTTCTAACCCTTATGTTTTATTTAGACACCAGATCGATCCATGTAATGCATGTGTTTTATGCCTTTTACAGAAAAATGGAGACTTTACCATGTCTACAGGAAGTCGAGCTGATATGTCTTTCCGGAGACATACCTCATACTAGTTACTCAAAACTGTGCAACGCTCTGGGGTACTCATATGATTGGTGTCAAACAACTCTCGCAAATCATCGAGGTAACTACATTGAGGCTATGACGGAAATCCTGATCAAGTGGAATACTGAACGAGCAGAGAAAAGTCAATTACGAACGATCCTTGGGATAACGCTTCATTTCGTGAATCTTGGTGGATTGGGAAAGAAATTGTCCCAAGGTAAACAGTCGCTTAAATGCAACTCAATGAACAATCTCTATATTATCGAAAATAATATCGCTAGTGACATTCGTTTTTCTCGCAATGTATGGTGATCTTTTGATCTTTTGTTGACCATACATTGCGAGACAAACGAATGTCACTAGCGATTTTATTTTTTATACTATATCCGCAATGAGTAATATATTTAGCAATACCTATATTGTATGATTTTGTATGAAATTCGAAATAAATTAAATCAGTCGAGCAGTCTAGCTGTACATGCATTTAGGTGTAGTTGTTTGATTTCTGAAATTTAAATGTCATTTGTATCTTAACATTAAAAAAATATTTGATGTTCGATTCTTTCGAGCCATAAAAGCATGTATAACATCACGAATGACTAAGTATACATTTCATGTAGGTGAATTTATCCCAAAGCATCAGGAGCCACATGAACAACAAGCGACACCACTGCAAAGTAGCTCAGGTATGATTGCATTGATACGTGGATTCCTCTCCGTGGAAAGGGGGAATGAAGGGGGGGGGGGTTCTACAAGAATATGCCATCCAGACGATATTTTAAGCATAGCCCATATGTCATTTTGAAGAAATAAAAACATTGTCCCAAGGTAAACTGTGGCTTAATTGCAACTCAAACATTATCTATAACGTATAATTTGTATGGTATTCAAAGTAAATTTGACCAGTCTAGCAGTTGAAATAAATGTAGGTGTATTGGTTCATTTCTGAAATATAAATATTGTTCATATCTAAATATAAATTTTGTTTTAATTGTTGATTTTCTCGAGCCATGGATGCATAAATAACATCATAAATGACTAAGCATACATTGCTTGTAGGTGAAAATGTTCCAAGTCAGCAGCAGCCACATGCACAAAAAGCGACTCCACTGCAAAGTATCCCAGGTATGATTGCATTAAAACACTCATTCTGCTCCGTGGAAAGGGGAGGGGGGCTTATACAAGAATATGTTATTCAGACGATATCCTAAGGATATTCTCTAGGTTAATCAGAAGAAAAGGGAACATTATCGGTATTTAAATGTCTAATTCGACTAAATTGCCGACTTTGGGATAAAACACTCTTTCATAAGATGTATAATATTTTACTGTTCAATTATGATTTTTTGAATAATTAGCAGTTTTCTATGTGTAAACTATTTTTAGACTCACGCGGTATTTAGGTGTATTGTTTCATTTCTGAAATCTAAATCTAAATATTTATCAAGATAAAGACCAGTTATGGTCATGCGATTGCATTGTGAAAGAAACGTTGTGGAATCGATCAGAAAAGGTTGATCATCTAGCATATAAGTATTGGTGTGTACTGCCAGGTTCTGGAATCATCAAAATGATAAGAAATTTGGCCCAGTTTTGGTACAGTTACAAGCATTGTACACAGAAAGATGTATATGGGACTACGCGACACGTGCGTTATATCTATCAGGTCCAAATATATATAATAATTTACCATATATATCAATTAGTAGGCGGTTTCTCGGCAAAATTTGTATGATCACGTATTAGTCAAAACATATCCTTTCATATGATTGGTAATAAGAGCTTCCATTTCATTTTTTGAGAGGGGGCGTTTCCGAAACTGGTCTTTACCTTTAAAGGTTGATTTTCTCGAGCCATGGATGCATAAATAACATCATTAATGACTATGTATACATTTCCTGTAGGTGAATATATTCCAAGTCAGCAGGAGCCACATGGAAAAGAGGCGACTCCACTGCAAAGTACCCCAAGTATGATTGCAATGATAACGATATTCCACTCCGTGAAACAACATGGGGAGGGGGGCTTATACAAGAATATGCAATCCAGACGATATCTTAAGCATAGCCCATATATTATTTTGAAGAAAAGAAGTTGTCCAAAAAGGTAAACAGTTGCTAAAATGCAACTCAATGAACAATGTCAAATGGGTACCCAGTAGGATACGACCGTCATTGTTGGTCAAACAGTTTTTGAGCGTCAAGTAACGCCTGGCTGGAATGCTCCCCAGGGCGTGGAGATTTTGCACACAGTGTGTGCAGGAAAGCACTGAATCCAATAAACGGGGTAATAGTATATCTGTAAAGCGCTTAGAGACATTGTATTAAAGCGCTATACACAAGCGGAATACTATTATATGATATCTACATTGTATGATTTTTGTTAACGAAATTTTAAGTAAATTTAATGAGTGTAGCAGTCTAACTGTTAATGTTTTTAGATGCATTATCTGATTTCTGAAATGTTTATAGTATCCCTTTAAAAATAAAAAATATGTTTTGATGTATGATTCTCTCGAGCCATGGAAGCATGCATAAAATCGTAAATGACTATGTATACATTTCCTGTAGGTGAATATCTCCCAAGTCAGCAGGAGCCACATGGACAAGAGGCGACTCCACTGCAAAGCATCCCAGGTATAATTGCATTGATACGTATATTCCTCTTTGTGTAAAGATAAAGGAGAGGGGGAGAGGGCTTATACAAGAATATGCTTTCCAGACGATATTTTAAGGATATTCCCTGGGTTATTTAGAATGAAAAGATGACTTGTACTACAAAATCGGAGAATCGAGTTGAAAAGAGGCATACTTAGACTTTTCGTCTTGCACTCATCAGAGTAAAATGTCATAATGAAATAGAAAGCCGATTGGAAATAGAACAATATAAACGTCAAACTAAAAGGAACGAAACGAATATAACGAGCTCTGATTGCTGTCTAAGGTGACGGTAAATTAGGCTTATTGCCAGCCGGTTATACCGGGATAATCGCTCAAATAATACGGGCGTCCGAACAAACTCTTGTTTTTGTCTGCATAGAAGAGGGTCGATCAACTCTGATGAGTGCAAGACGAAAAACTTGTTGTTGTTGTTGTTTTTATTTCCGAAATCAGATAAATATATTAAACATAGTAAAATATACAAAATGAAATATTTATACATGTACATAGACAAACATCGGTGAAAAGCCCAACTCAGCAGTGTTTATAGAACACTACTGTTCTTCCTTGAGTTGCTTTAATGGAACTCAATAAACAATATCTGTATTGTATGATATTCAAAGTAAATTTGACCAGTCTAGCAGTTGAAATAAATTGAGGTGTATTGGTTCATTTCTGAAATCTAAATATTGTTCATATCTAAATATAAATTATGTTTTAATTGTTGATTTTTCGCGAGCCATGGATGCATGCATAACATCATAAATGATTATGTATACATTTCCTGTAGGTGAATATCTCCCAAGTCAGCAGGGGCCACATGGACAAGAGGCGACACCACTGCTAAGTAGCTCAGGTATATGATTGCATTTAAACAGTGATTCTTCTCCGTGGATAGGGGGAAGTGGCGGGCTTATACCAAAATATGCCACCCAGACGATATCTTAAGGATAATCCCTAGGTTACTTTTGAGAGAAAGGAGTATTAATGATATTTTAATGTCCAATTCGAATGACAAATCCGCCGAATTGAGATCCTCATATCAGGCCTACAATTGTGATCTAAGCTTGCGAAAGTTCAAAGAGTTTCATTGTTTTTCCTTTTACGCTATTACAAATGCCTCACATGTTGTTGATTGTATTCAGAAAATTTGCTAACAATAACGGATCATGAATTCCAAATGATTTCAAAACATTGAAGAAAAAAAGTCTTTAGCATGTTCGTATTCAAAAGAAGACAACTTTACAAAGAATAACATTGATAACAATCAAAATTATTGTTAATAAATAATAAATACAGATTACCGACCATAAAAATTAAAAATATCCCCCGGAAATAACCACAGAGGCCAATTGCGACCCCCCCCCCCCCCCCATTTCCATTATTTGTCCAATTTCGTTGAAACATTCACAGCCTTTTTCTTTATTTTATTATGCTTTTTTCACAGTAATTTTGAATTAAGGTAGGATTTTCCTTTAAAGGAATTCCCAGCCCTTTACTTCATCAGAATAAAGAAAAAACCTCGAAACAATGAAACGTTATGTATTTAATAAGCATCAATCACTTAACGAACCCTATTAGGTCGGAGTGGGAAGGGGTTGAGATTGATGGCGTACAATCAGACATTTAGTGTTATATATGCTTGTATCATTCCAGGCATCTACAGTAAGAAGATCTCGGAATCATTGACTGTTCAGCGATGTCGTGAAAAGTTGGAGAATAAGTACCTTAATCAATTGTGCAAAATTCCAATGAAACCGTGGGATAAAAGTTGTTATGCTGAGTTCAAAGATATGCATACAGTTGTTACAATGGTGAAGAAGGACATTCGTGGACAAGACACGAAAAAGAAGAAAATACTCCAGGGTTCTGTTGGTGAAATCTTTTCGACGAAAGTAAATGGCAGACTGCCCTCTCGAATCCTCATTTCGGCCCCAGCCGGACGAGGGAAGACCACGGCTGTTGCTAAGATGGCTTACGACTGGGTTCACAGAGAAAAGGGGTCAGCATTAGAACACCTGCCACTTCTGTTTGTTGTGAAATTCCGAAACACAAGTCAGCGTACATCGATCGGAGAAGCCATCAAATCCCAGCTTTTGAGTGATGTTGATGATCTCACACCACAGGGTCTGGAGAATTTCATTAGAGAGAATCAGGGAATCTGCCACATATTACTAGACGGACTAGATGAGTATGCCGGTATTTCTTCTTCAAATCGAAGCGCAGGGAGCAATCTGGTCAGTGTCATCCGCTGGGAGGAATTTCCAGAGTGTCGAGTCCTAGTAACAACACGCCCTCACCTAGAAAACTTCTTCAATAAAGATGATCTTTCAACGGTATACACAAAGATGTGGATCGAAGGATTCTCACAAGAGAGCTCACGCGAGTACATCAACAAGTTCTTTGCTTCGACTTCGAGTCCTGATAGTGGGCGTGATCTGAAAGTTTACCTTGATGACCAACCACTTATTAATGAACTTGCTAAAACACCTCTATTTTGTCTTATGATCTGTAATTTATGGAGCGACGGGAGGTTGAACACTGAAACTGCAACTCAAACAGAATTATTAGATAGCGTGAATGTTTTTTTGATGCACCATGCCAATAACCGATCAAAATCAAAAGGCAAACAAATAACGGACGAAAATCTAGGCGAAATCATTCGTAAACTGGGTAAGGTTGCTTTAGCTGGTCTACTCGATGATTCTAAAAAGCTAGTCTTCACGCCCCATGATTTCCGAAGAGTTCCTTTTATCGTTGATAGGGCATGTGAGCTTGGGATATTATCCAAGATGACTGTTACAACCTCAAGGCTCCCACTATCTCACAAGACCACTTCCATTACCATTGAGTTTTATCACAAACTCGTTCAAGAACACTCGGCTGGGAAATACCTTGCTGCTAAAGCTAAATCGAGAAAGCGTCATTGGCCGTGGCAGACTTCTTATTTAGACATGGCGTTGCTCAAGATCAACGCAAACATCGGTGACTATGAAAATCTCATCCGATTCGCGGCTGGCACGGATAACAGACTTTGCATACGAATAATGGAGGCACTCCTTTCCAACAGCTTTTTGAATGAGAGTGAGCGATATCGAATTCTCCTTGACTGTTCATCAGAGACCAGGGGTACTGAAGGAAATATTTCTTCATTGATTCAAAGATGCGTGAATGCACAGAGTATTGTTCTAAAGTCACCGACTGTCTACACCGTCGTTGGAATGCAAAATCTTCCGAAGCAACTAAAACTTGAGGTATGCACATTTTCCTTTGACACCAATGTAACCAACAATCATTTCAGAAATCTTGTTCTAATTTTCGTTTATTTGCCATAAATATAAGTCAATGGAGCACTTTTTTAAATAACTTATATTTTATGATTAATAGCACAGATGAAAATAAATCTTTTGGTAAATTACTCATGAATGTAAAGAAATAGGAGAAAGAGTTTATTTAATATTCTCAGATAAGATTGCTGAAACAGCTGGATTGCTGAAATGGGCACCACACAAAAACAAGACACAAATATATATTTTCTGGAATTAATGCTATTTTAATCGTAAAATCTTTCCTTTTCTCCCCCTTCTCTCTCTCTCTCTCTCTCTCTCTCGCTCTATATATATATCTATATCGTAACACCAGGTTCGGACACTAACGTTCGAGGGATCTACTCTAAGTATCGAAGTGACGAGTGGTCTATGGTTCTGCCTCAGATCCTTCACCTCGCTGAACCATCTCACCATCTCAGACTCCTCTCTCAGTTTCCCTCCATCTCCTCCTGAGCTTCCATCCGTCACAAAGTTATCGGCCGAGAAACTGACGTCACAAAGCTATGAAGGTGTGCTCTCATCAATACCAGGAGTGAGATATATCGATGTCTCTATCGATGTTGCAGAGACGAGCAACACTTTTCAGATCACCGACGCCTTCAGCCATATAAGTCAGACTAGGGCTACAGTTGAACAGTCCTATGTTCATATCAGACTCCACGCTTGGCCAGCACCCACCACAGAGAGGAAGATTGAATCAGGAGAGACAATTGGAGAGCTTAGTCTTTTAATTGAAGACCAAACCAAAGATCAACAGCGGCTGCATGTGTCCGGAGGGAGGGACATAGACAAAGAAGCCTTGGTTGACCTGTTTGTCAAGACTATACAACTAACGTACTTGAATTCGGGGTAAGTAGATCTTGATCTAGATCATAATTCATGTAGAGATCGCTTAATAAGACGACATGAACACAAAACAATGTATTCCAATGTTATTATATGGATGTCCCTATTATTATCATGATTATATTTGTTATTATCATTACCATTATTGTGATGATTATTATCATTAATAATATAGTTAGTATCGCTGTTTTCATTTACCACTGTAAAGAGGGGATGTACAATTCACTTACTTTCTTTATTAGTGTAATATCGTTTCCCAAGATGTGCTTGAATCACATGCTTTCCCTCATTCCTTTTCAAATATTCTATGTAGGAGTGGAGGTTGTTCTCTAAACAAAAAGAATGCAGTCCAGGTGAGTAAGCTTTTGTTATACGGGTGCATGAGTCCTTTGGAATATTCAACAAAGCGATATTCTCTGAATTGAAATATCAAAGGAAATTGCAACACAGTTGCATTGTTTTTCATGAAAGAATTCAATCAATTATCGGAATATGAATGTAAGTGGTGCATTTAAACCTAGCATTTTCAGCTTCACTGACGTGGAATTCTATATATCTATACGTTTAGTCAAAATATTCAAATCGATGTATATACAAGTGACAAGTTCGCCTGTTCGCGTTTCATTGCAGAATACTAGGCTTGGGATAAAGCACTGCCAGCTATCTTCAGAGATGACCGAAAAGTTGTGGACCAGCCTCAGATCATTCACCTCACTGAACCATCTCACCATCTCAGACTCCTCTCTCAGTTTCCCTTCATCTCCCCCTGAGCTTCTATCCGTCACAAAGCTATCAGCAGAGGGAGTGACGTCACAACGCTATGAAGGTCTGCTGTCATCGCTTCCCGGCTTGAAAGATATCGATATCACTATCGGATATGCAAATACAGAAGACATATCTCAGATCCAGACTAGTCTACATCGACATCTGGAGGGACATGATCTTACACTCTTCAACCCCCATTCCTTCACATCAGAGGAGAACGTACCAATCATGTCGAGGAAGAGGATGAGAGGTCTGGGTCTTCTCATCACAGAATCTCAGGCGATATTGTCCGGAGTAGTTTTCGGACCCAAGGAAACAGTGATCGATTTTGTCCAGTCTTCAACGCGTTTAATGTCAGCTAGCCTGTATTTAGAACAGTGAGTAACTGTTAAGCAAAGATTAATTGATTAAAGTTTTCTTTTTTCTCCCGTTTTTTCCTCAATTGTTTTTTATATGGGCATCATCGTGCATTTTATTCCATTCGCTAGGTTGATGCGTTAAACCAGTCCTTAAATCATGTTTATTCACCAAAGTATCAACCTGAAGTCAATTCAACTTGGACAAATATTCGTTGAAGTTTTTGTTTGGACAAAAGTCATATGATATATATATATATATCCTCTCGACGTTTGAACGAAGATTCTTAAACTGGAAATAAAAAAATGCTCGTTAACAAGACGTTAACCATCTGATCATTAATTTATTTAGCCTTAGAGAAATATTTGTTGGATTTAAAAAAACAAATATAAGTTGTCTAGCTCATATATCCCGGGTAACTACTATAACGACCAATTTATGGGACCTATCTCTGTGAGTGGATATCTCGTTTTAAGGAAAAAAGTGGCTTTAACATTATTATTTGTCAGATCGAAATATTTAAAACTGAACGAATAATGTTGGTATACAATATTCGCTGTAAGATTATTTTAGATCACACGTACAATGAGGTATAAATAATATGTTGAATAAGACTACATTTGTCTCCATTTTTAAACATGTTATTCCCAAACGTGTAAAGTGGTAACATGATATCCTTACTTCTTCATCACTCTTTGAAATAATATAGGTTTTGTAGGTCTCTAAACTCCGTTCAAGATGCATTGCATGTAAGTATGCTCTCATTGTTCATGGCCTTACTGAATTGAATTATTTAATGAAATTGCAACAAAGTTGCATTAAAATGAATGAACTATATATTAAACAACAAAAAACGCCGTCCAGGTGAGTAAACTTTTGTTATACGGGTGCATACATTTTCCTTTGAAATATTCAACAAAGGGATATCCTCTAAATTGAAATATTAAAGGAAATTGCAACACAGTTGCATTGTTCCTTATGAAAGAATTCAATCAATTCTCGGAATATGAATTTAAGTGGTGCATTTAAACCTAGCATTTTCAGCTTCACTGATGTGAAATTCTATATATCTATACGTTTAGTCAAAATATTCAAATCGATGTATATACAAGTGACAAGTTCGCCTGTTCGCGTTTCATTGCAGAATACTAGGCTTCGGATAAAGCACTGCCAGCTATCTTCAGAGATGACCGAAAAGTTGTGGACCAGCCTCAGATCATTCACCTCACTGAACCATCTCACCATCTCAGACTCCTCTCTCAGTTTCCCTTCATCTCCCCCTGAGCTTCCATCCGTCACATTGCTATCAGCAGAGGGAGTGACGTCACAAAGCTATGAAGGTCTGCTGTCATCGCTTCCCGGCTTGGAAGATATCGATATCACTATCGGATATGCAAATACAGAAGACATATCTCAGATCCAGACTAGTCTACATCGACATCTGGAGGGACATGATCTTACACTCTTCAACCCCCATTCCTTCACATTAGAGGAGAACGTACCAATCATGTCGAGGAAGAGGATGAGAGGTCTGGGTCTTCTCATCACAGAATCTCAGGCGATATTGTCCGGAGTAGTTTTCGGACCCAAGGAAACAGTGATCGATTTTGTCCAGTCTTCAACGCGTTTAATGTCAGCTAGCCTGTATTTAGAACAGTGAGTAACTGTTAAGCAAAGATTAATTGATTAAAGTTTTCTATTTTCTCCCGTTTTTCCTCAATTGTTTTTTATATGGGCATCATCGTGCATTTTATTCCATTCGCTAGGTTGATGCGTTAAACCAGTCCTTAAATCATGTTAACTACCAAAGTATCAACCTGGAATCGTTTTAACTTACAACAAAAACTCTTGGAAGATTTTATTGATAAAGGTCATATAATATATGTATATATCCTCTCAACGTTTTATAGAAGATTATCAAACAGGAAATATACTTTTAGTTTAACAAAACGTTAACCATATATTATGATCATTAATGGAATTAGCCTCAGAAAAAAAAGTGTTTGAACTTTGAAGAAAAATAAATAAATTATGTAGCTCATATTTCTCGGGTAATTACTAAGACAACCAATTGCTGGGACCACTATCTATGAATGGATATAATTTTAAGAAAAAAAGTAGCCTTTACTATATTTCTAACTTGTTACTGAATAATATTGGTATCATACAATATTTGCTGTAAGAATATTTTAGGTCACACGTACGATGAACCATATATAAAATGTTGAATGAGACAAGATTTTTTTTCTTCAAACATGTTGGTCGTAATTTGTTATTCACAAACGTTTCAAGTAGTTATTTGGTATCTTTACTTCTTCATCTCTCTTCGAAATAATGTAGGTTTTCTAGGTCACTTAACTCCGATCAAGATGCATTGCATGTGAGTATGCTATAATTGTTCATGCCTGTACGCCTCATTTGTTTCGTAATATTGAGGAAAGCAATCATCACTTCCTACCGAATAGGTAATTAAAGTATCACAAAAAGCACTTCTAAGAAAAAATGCAATGATTTCAGTTCAGTTTGGTCTTTATTCATGAATCTTGTTTTACATATTAAACACATTTATATATTGTCTTTCATGCCATAAATATAATTACACTAGCAGTACACAGGTATTTGCAATGAACATAAGCATATAAAATGTATTAAATGATTTCGGTCAGCTTGTACTTATTGTTAGTTGAGAACTAAATAAAAAATCAGAAATTTGGATATTACTCGGCCAAAGGTACAAACATACCTCGTTTGCTCTACGCCCTGTAGCATAACACAATTATAATCTAACAAAGTTGTGGGAACGAACTAAGAACAGCTAAAAAGCGCATTCAAAGGGGCTATTTATTTTGTTATAATGTCCATTTCGCCTTTTTTTCTATTACAAATAATTGATATAGGTTTAACGATTTTGATAGGAAATAAATTAAGAAATAAATTAAGATAAGAAAATCATTGTAGTCATATTCGAGCGTCGATCAATATATAAGGTGAGTTCATATAATTTCGAGGAAGTTATTGTTGATGTTTCTTTATTTTCCTTTCCTCTCAAAACAATCGATATCTTTCTCTTAAAATATGTACTCCTACTTGTAGCTTTTACTCCCTTTTGAACAATTTGTATTGTGTGTGTTGTAACAATTACGACTTTTTCTTTCCGTATGTCATCATAGATTAAAATGTGGACAATCAAAGACTGCCAGCTATCTACCGAGATGACCGTCAAATTGTGGTCCTGTCTCAAAGAAGAATCCACGCTGATCAAACTCACCATCTCAAACTCTTCTCTCAGTTTCCCTTCATCTCCTCCTGAGCTTCCATACGTCACAGAGCTCTCAGTTGAGAGAGTGACATCACAAAGCTATGAAGGTCTGCTCTCATCGCTCCCTGGTTTGATGGATATCGATATCACCATCGATGATGCAGAGAGAGACATAGCTCAGATCACGGCTGGTCTTCGTCGGACCGGAGGACAGCAGCTGACGAACATCAACCTTAGAGCACCGTCATCACTCCCATTAGAGAAGAAGAATGTATCGAGAGAAACGATGAGAGGATTGAGTCTTCTGATCAGAGAGCAAACCAATAAACTGCATTCGCTATGTCTGTTCCGGGTGAAGCGCTTGGATGAAGAAGACTTGATTGACCTCATCGAGTGTTGCAGGCGGGTGAAGACGATATTAGTTGTGCGGTAGGTTCTTGCTCAGATCATGCATAAAATAGATTCAAATCTACTAAACGTTCCTAATCAGTTAATCTGCCGTGGTAAAACATAAATGCATGAATAAGGAAAAGGTTTAGACGTGGGTGTAGTCTCCTATTGTTTTAGT
Organism: Strongylocentrotus droebachiensis; assembly: GCA_035222895.1. Lineage (NCBI taxonomy): Eukaryota > Metazoa > Echinodermata > Echinoidea > Camarodonta > Strongylocentrotidae > Strongylocentrotus > Strongylocentrotus droebachiensis. Next base: position 5,255 of record JAVYIG010011173.1, on the reverse strand, counting down.
ATTTGTTTAATAATGTAGTGGATCTGTTTAGATATCTCTCTCAATATGTTATTTTAGAATTTTCAACGCGCAGTCGCAATGATAAGCTTTTGAATACCTGTCATGAAATTGTAAAATTTACATTTACAATCACATGATTTATTATGAACAGTCCCAAGCTGAGATAACGTATTTCTAGTGCCCTTTTAGAACCTAAAATTGCTATGAAGGTAATTTTAGACCCCAAAATGTTTGAAATTTAATTCAGCTCCACTTTAAAAAAAATACGGCGACTGTTAATTAATTATTTAATTACAAATACAAAATAGATGAGCCGGTTAATTGTGGGTAATATAAGCAACACGAAAATGCCAACACAAGAGCCAACATCGGCATTGACTGAAATACAACGTAAAAGGCGTTATTTCGTTTTTTTTCAACGGTTGTTTCAAATTTTTCAAAATATCTAATATTTGTGGTGGTACACAAGTATTAGAAATCGTTATATTTCAGCCGTCTCTGAACCGATCTCACTACAAAATTATTTTGTGTAGCGCCCTCTGCAACAGAACTCAACTATCCCTTTAAAGTATGCATGCGAGGAAATGATATTGGTATCATCAGTAAATAAAACAAAATGAAAAAATGAAGTAACATTACACAAATCATTAATATACAGCAAAAATAGCAAGGAACAATTATATTTATTATGATGAATATAATTATATATTTGCAATGACGAATATCGTCATTGCCTTGTTTTGGGGTACATTCTGCCCCATTAATATTCTTCTTTTCCGTGTTTCCGTGTTTTTTTCGTCAGGAAATCGCACTCGTTTTGCACGTAGTGCTTGTTATCCATAGCTATGCCGTTTCCTCATGTCATTTTCCTTTCAAACTTCATAGTCATAGTCTCTACAATCTCATCAAGGTCACTACATTCTTCGATTTTCGAAATCACTAATGCATAACCGTCCAGGTGCCATTTTGTCCATTTCTGATCCGTTTTAAAGGGATCGTTTAACAATGTTAAATCTGAGATAGACGGTCCTACATGAAACCAGTGTCTGTGATATGGTGTAATATTGAAGCCCTAAAAAAATTGCGCTTCAAAATGATCAAGAAGTGCCTCAACAAAGTAGAAAATCTTTGAGTTACCGGTTTTACATACTCGTTTTCCCCAATAGACTGTAGTGTTATGAAAACCGTTCAGCAAACGGTTTTCAAAATTTGTTATTCCAATCATTAATATCTTGATAATCAGAAAGGCGATCGGCTTGTAAATGTCATGGAGTTCCTGGCTGACCTAAAGGTTTATAATTATCATTGCAGCATGAGCTAAATCAAGGATTATTTCTAAAGGATCTAAGACAAAGCTACCGGATCCCTTTAAGGCTTTTCTTTCTTCATTCCTATCTCCACGATCCTAGATCCTACAGAGTTCTAACAAATTCCTCTAAATAGTCCAAGATATGTTCTTTCATCTGCGGCAAATAATCTGACCATCAAAATGCCATCTTCGCGCTGAAAATTCAAACCGAAACCGACTCCGTGAAAAATCTCTATCATTTTTGAAAAATGGACCCCTAAAAATCTAAAATTGCCATAACTTTCTTATACCATTTCCGTTTTGTGTCAATTTCTTGCACTATCATAATTGAACAAAGCCATGCTGAATTTTACGCTCCAATGAATATACCAAAAATAGCGCCCTCTTAAGTTCTGGGAATTTGCTTTCTTTCTGTGGCCATTGTTTTTTGCCAAACCAGTACCCTTTTTTAGATTTAGATACTTGAAGATATGCCCTTTCAAGCCAAATACAAAATTAAAAAACCAAATTTAAGAAATTGGCCCTCCAAATTCGCCATTTTGAAGAAAATTGCGAAATAACTTCATGTATTGAAGTACGTGACAACTTCCGAAATCGACCACCTGTTACAATACGTAATACAATAGCAACATACAATTTGCTATGTCAGACATGCTGTAGCATCACCAGGAAGACAAAGGCAATGATGACATATTGTACATATGTATGGAAGCATGCAATTCTATTATGAACGTGTGCTAAGCTGGGGGGGGGGGACATTACATACCATTGTCTATTCCAGAATATTAGTTTAGTCTGACATGTCTGACATAGCAACTTAGATGTTGCTATTGTTTGTGGTATTGTAACAGGTGGTCAACTTTGGCAAAGTTACATGCCACCTTCTTAAGTTAGCTCATTGATGACTGACAGATGATGTCACAAGGGGAATGCGATCTGGAGGTTTTTGGGGTGGAGCTTAGCAAGTTTGAAAAACAAATATTTCAAAAAATATTTTAAAATCTATGAAACAAATTAAGAAGTTTACATATCAAAATATGAGATGTATGCAGGACTGCACACCAACAGGAATACACTTGTATTCTTATGTCACGGGCAAAAACTTGCATCCCTGCCCGTATTATAACGTGTGACGCTAGCGAGTTATAGACAAATCACTTTTCTGTACTATTTTCTTCGGTTTTAATGCAACTTAAAAGTAATATGGCTGAATAGTGTCAGGTTTTATCATGTGATCTGCTTGTCCTTTTTTTAAAGAGACGGATTGAGCTTGTAAAATAGGGAGAAAAACAATGAGAATTATTGTTTTTCTCAACTGTTAAATTCTTCATATTCATGAACTATCCCATTGAAAACATGATTTACAAAATCTTTACACATTTCTTTAAGGGAGCATCATAATGTGAAATTGCATTTCGAAACCCTAGATAGTTTTTGTTTTAATGCCTATTATTCTTCCTGAGAGGGGCGCATAATTGTTATAACGTTCATATTTTTCCTTCATTTTTTTCTGTGTTTGTCAGTGTTTTTTCTTTTCGAAAACTTTTCCGCTATGTCGCATTTCGATCATATGGGACTGGATATACCAGGTATGGTGGAGAAGAAGAAGAAGAAGAAGAAGAAGAAGGAGAAGAAGAAGAAGAAGAAGAAGTATCCACGATATGCGAAAGTTCCCCGGATTTATACACATTTAAAAAAAATCCCCTCCCCAAAACCAACTCTTATATGGTTTCTCATCCTTTTAATCATTCCCTGATACCCCTCTCTATTTTCCCTCATACTTTTTGTTCTCTCCTCTCTTTATACTGCAAAATTGTTTTCTTCTGCATTTTTTGTTTGTTGCTGTCATGAGTTTATATTAGATAGCTTAGACAGAAACCGAGATGTGATTGGTCCAGAGCTCATCACGTGATATCAATTGTGAGGATCCAAAATGTTATATTTTCCTGGCCGGTCACTTTTCAGTGTTATATTAGCCAGCGGTGAAATGAATATATTTTCAATCAATGCATGTCGCCTTCTTGAGGACTTTACGTCACCAATTACACCGTTACCAAGGGTCTTTTTTTTATGAAGTTTTTTCCCCTCGATTTTTTTTTTTCCTGAATTTTCTCAGTCAATTTTTTTTTGGCACTTATTTTTCTAAAATTTAGATTGTCCCCGAAAAAAAATCAAACCAAAGCTATCTAATATAACAGTTATTGACTGGCAGGGGGTATATAACATTCTTTGGACTTGAAGGGAGTTATATTTTCCCTCGTGACCATATTTTCCTTAAGCGCTGCGCGCTTTAGAAAAATATAACCACTTGGGAAATATACCTCCCTTCATCAGTCCAAATAATGTTATATTCAGTGGCGAATCCAGGGGGCCCGAGCCCCCCCCCCCCCCTTGAGAAAAAAAATCATGTAAAAACACGTGATTTTTACCTTTTTTGGGGGGGTGCAATTTTTCTAATTTTCGAGGACCCAAAAAAAAAATATGTGCTCACTACCCCCGCATTAAGATGGCGGGCGGCCTGCGCATATTTCTTTTACACAACAGTTTTGTTTAACCAGTTCAGTCAAATATTCTGTGCAAACGACTTAAGACAGAGTCTAACATTACCCTTGGCAGTATTTTTTTTTTGCTGGAGCTGTACATGACATTGTGTACATACTCGTTATATCTTTGTTTCTCCTTCAATCTATCCTCTTATCGTTCATCATGTATTTCTTTGTTTTTCCTTCATAATCTATCCTTCAGTTCTCCTTCGATCGTTATGTATATTTTTTTTGTTCTCCTTTATTCTATCCTCTTCTCTTTCGTTTTATGTATTTCTTTGTTTCTCCTTCAATCTATCATTTTCTCCTTTGTCATCTATTTCTTTGTTTTTCCTTAGTCTATAACTGAATCTATAATCCTCTTAGGTCTTCCATTATTTATTTCTATGTTATTCCTTTAATTTACCCTCTTCTCTTTCCTTATGTATTTCCTTGTTTTTCCTTCTCCATATCCTCTCCACTAGCTAGCTTGTTGCCCGACTATATCATCTTCCCTACCCTGGGTGTGCTTGCATGCACATGGACATAGCTTACAATTCCAAGCAGAGTCTGGTCTCCTTCTGGACCACCACCTCAGTAAAATATAATGTGTTTTTTCGATACTTAAAATTCATCTATTAATGGTTAAAATTCCATGTGCATTTTTTTGTCCAACCAAGCTTACTATACAATCGGGGAAGCTATGTTCAAAGAAGTCTCCCTGTTAATTATTAACGTGTAAGACGCCTTTTTTAGCTGCATGTTGATTATTATGTGTTTGTCGCGAACGGCCTTCGGGCTCGCAGGTCACTCGCCTGGCCGGGTCACTGTTCACTTTGCCTGCTCTGGGATTGTTGGGTCGGAAATGCCTAACGGCTGCCTGACATAGCAGCACAAATTTTAAACATGCGTGTTCGTGCAACGGGACGGGAGTGGTGACGTGGCGTGGCACACGTTGGTAGACTTTTGAGCTCGGGGCCGTCCGGGATCTGAATTGAGTCTTTTTATGCCTCCGTTACGAAGTAGCCGGAGGCATTATGTTTTCGGGTTGTCCGTCCGTCCGTACGTCCCGTTCTCGTGATCGCGTTATCTGAAGAACGGATTGATGGATTCCTGCAAAACTTTGGTCATGTATGTATCTTACAGAGCCGGTGAACTGAATAGATTTTGGGGTCACGAGGTCAAAGGTCAAAGGTCACAGGGCTCATTATGTATGCAAAAACAGCTCGTGATCGCGTTATCTGAAGAACCGATTGATGGATTCCTGCCAAACTTTGGTCATGTATGTATCTTACAGAGCCGATGAACTGATTAGATTTTGGGGTCACGAGGTCAAAGGTCAAAGGTCACAGGGCTCATTATGTATGCAAAAATAGCTTGTGATCGCGTTATCTAAAGAACCGATTAATGGATTCCTGCCAAAC
>JAVYIG010011172.1:0-62857 GCA_035222895.1 Strongylocentrotus droebachiensis | reverse complement strand
TTCATCGTTAAGGAAAATGTTGTATGGTATACAACAATGGGCAAATAATTGTTTCCAGACCAATGATTTCAGTGAGAAGAACTTATATTTAATAATGAAGCTGTTGCCGTTTGGACTTACAATAATAAGTAGCCCTGAAAGTGTCGCAATATATCATGTGTGAGTGAGCTTGAGTTTAATGGTGTATTTATGTTTGAGACTATATAGCCTTTACACTATTTCATTAAAGAGATATATCTCCAATCAAATCAAACTAAGTGATGTTATCGAACAACTAAACAATATTATATTCAAGAGGGAGTTATTTCACGAAAACCATACTTGTCATTTGTTACATTTGTTATCTGATATTATATTCAATCTTCTATTGTCCTAAATAAACCTGGGAAACCTGAAAATTGCATTACAATGTAAATTCATCGTTAGTGAAAACGTAATACAATATACAACAATGGGCAAATAATTGTTTCCAGACCAATGATTTACGTGAGAAGAACTTACATTTAATAATGAAGCTGTTGCCGCTTGTATATGGACTTGAAATAATAAGTAGCCCTGAAAGTGTCACACTATATCATGTGTGAGTGAGCTTGAAGTTTAATGGTGTAGGTTTGTTTTCATTTAGAATTCACCCAAGTTTTCATTTATGTTTTTATATTTGTTTATATGTTATTTATTGTTTTTATCACGGAGCATTATATTCACATCATCATCATAATTTAGGATTTCGTTTTATATTATATGTTTCTAGTCTACGAATACCGTCTAAGGCCATCGCAATTTGTGTTGCTGTCATAATGGTCACTTTCAGCGAAAATGGACACATATATATTTTAAAACTCTCTTCTCAGTGGGGGGGGGGGGGAGGGGGCCGGGGGAAGGGGTCGGGGTTGGGGTACGATACCAAAAGAATATATCATTTCATGTAATGCTAGATGTGTAATGAAAAATATTTAAATTCAGTATTTTTGCCCGCCCAAGATTTACCTTTATTTGCCACATGTTCTCATATTATTTTTAGACCCCTCGGTAGAACAATTGCGCTGTTATTGCACAACTATATCCATCCGTACCATGTACCCACCTTTTCATTTATGCAGTTAGCATACTAGCTTATATCGAGAAATACAGGTGCCATCGGCTAACTTAAAATCACATTTCCTATTCATGTCTTGTTTACCTTGAACTCTACACTAATCTTACCTTATTTTAACTACGGAATACTCGCCTGGGGGAACAGCTCAAAATTCCTCATTAATCTAACCCATATTTCCCCACTTTTTTTACCCATGTAAGCTCCTGAAGATACACGAACTCTATTAATTCAACTGGAGAATAATTAGGTTTTAACTCACTAAACGCCAATTGGTGGTGGTGGTGATGCAGATTTTTCTTCTGCCCCCTCCCCTTCCAAACGTTTTTGCTCGTTACGTCACTGCCCCTGGAAGGTGAGCCCCCAGGAATGTTTGCCCCCCCCCCCCAATCCCAAACTGCTTCCGGCGCGCCTGCCGTTGTGGTTGAGTGCTTATAGCTCTTGAATGAACTTAAGTAGCTAAATTAGGACGATTTTTTCGAGGATTTTAAAAATACAAGGAAGAAAAGAAATTGGTCTTTAGTTATCAGGATTTGATTTGTCCCCTTTTTTATGTAGAGGGATTACCTTAGCTATCTTCCATGATGTTGGCACTTTTCCATCTAGAATCGACTTATTAATTAAATATGTTATAGATTCGATCAATTCGTTTACACAAGTTTTCAAGATAAATGTGGATATACAATAAACACCAACAGATTTCTTGTTTTTTAACTTCAGAATTACCTTTAAAACATCATCTTCATTTACTGTATGTAAAATTAACAAATTATCAGGATTAGAAGTAATAACAGAATAGTTTGCATGCTGTTCGGACAAATCATTGATTAAGTCATACGCTACATTTGCCAAATGAAAATTGAATTTATTAGCAGCAGTCCGGGTGTCATTAGAATGAATGGGAATAGTTGATGAAGAGCTGACATTTGTAGTAAGTGATTTTAAAACCTTCCAAGATTGAGTTCTGTTTTGACATTCATATAATTTGTCAGTAAAATGTTTCTTTTTAAGCTTTCCATTTTCTGATGTTACTTTATTCCTCAAACGTCTATATTCGTTCCAAATATTTTCATCTTTTTTCAAAATTGCTCTCTTTTTCATTTTATCTCTATTTTTCATCAAAGAAAAAATTGATTCATTTAACCAGGGGAATTGTTTAGTTCTAATTCTTTTAGTTTTATAAGGCATAAATTTATCTATCACATTTATCAAAAGTTCTTTCCATTTGTTTGCTGTTTCATCAATGTCTTCATATACTGAAGTGTGTGTGTGTGTGTGTGTGCGTGTGTGTGTGTGTGTGGGGGGGGGGGGTCTGCCATCCATTTTATATATTTATAAACCGTGAACCATTTCGTAGACATTGTTCGATCCAAATATTTTCATCTTTTTTCAAAATTGCTCTCTTTTTCATTTTATCTTTTTTTTTTCATCAGAGAATAAATTGATTCATTTAACCAGGGGGATCATTTATTTCTAATTCTTTTAGTTTTATAAGGCATACATTTAACTATCACATTTATCAAAAGTTCTTTCCATTTGTTTTCTGCTTCATCAAGTCTTCATATACTGAAGTGTGTGTGTGTGTGTGTGCGTGGGTGTGTGTGTGTGTGTGTGGGGGGGGGGGGGGTTCTGCCATCTATTTTACATATTTATAAACCGTGAACCATTTCGTAGACATTGTAAATGAGTAATTGACATCGGCTACTATGTTTATTTTATTAAGTATAATCACACTCTGGCCAACGTATGAATCTGGCCATTTTTAATGACTTCGTCGCTTCTTTGGCTAGATGTCAAACCGTTGTCCCCATGTCTTATTTCGTTCAAGAATCATTTATCTTTCGTGGATTATATTCTAGTTGAGATCAGACCAGGGGGGTGTTTCATTAATCCCTAAAATCGATCTAAAATCCGATTTTATCCATTTGAAGGGCTTAAAATTGATTTGGATTTTAAGAGCTGTTCCACGAAATGAATAAAATCAATTTTAGTTGAGTAAACACCCCCAGGTTGGATATGGATTGATACACTTAGGGAAGGTGGAAGAAACAAGTGAGGCGCAGATTATAATTTGCTTTCGTGGAAATTGAGCATTTTTTGCCCGTTCTTTTATTTCATTTTTCAATCCAAGGCAAAAATATATAGGTAAATATTTCTTTCTTACTGTTAATAATGTCATAATCAATTTCTCTTCTTTGATATAACACCCGAAACATGCTCCACGAATCACTGCCAGAACCTCACTTTTTCCAAATAAGTGGATGGTTTTTGACCTACACGTAGGGGTGTAGCCAATCTCGATATAGAGGCAGCCGACTATACCAGTGTCAGAACATAAGGTGTCGGAACATAAGGATGTTGGAAAAAGGGGTGTCGGAACAAAAAGAGGTGTTAGAATATAGGGGTATCGGAAGACAGGGGTGTCGAACATACGGATGTCGGAACAAAGGGGGTCCGCTGATAGGGGTACAGGAGGTCATCCTCAATCTAAGAGCATCGGAACTTCCGAGTGTCAGAATAGAGCTTCGGAAAATAAGAGGTGTAGGAATAGTAATGATTCAGTGAAATGTGTTCATCATATCCTTTAAGAGTCAGAGGGCCGTTATGTGTTAAATGGTAATAGTTAACGCCCTTCTGCCCAATAGATGGCACAATGTATATTAATTTTGATAGGATAATTGCTTTAGGATAAATGAAATTGTTTCCTGGTCGAAAAACTGGTCGCGGAACCATATGCTTTCCACGCATGCGTAACGACGACATTGCGAGAAGATCGACCGGTATTGAATGTTATTTCGCATTCGCACACCGTATCATTTCTCTGTCTGTCACTCTATCGTCTACTTGCCGTGTCATTTCAAGAGTGTCGGCTGTCTCACTTTCCATTCTGATCTTTATTTTTATTCTTCCAGGAGACCTAGACACTCGAGCTGTTATCAACAAGAATGGTCGAGTTACACCCGGCAATTGAGCTGCCGCTAGCTGCGGATGAGCTAGAGGAGCTAGCAGGGGACATGAAGGATCGGGCTTATGCCATGGGGGTGTTGATCCGCCCCTCCAAGCTCCAGACAGTACATGGACCCCTGACGCTGCTCCCGTCCACCTTTCCGAGGCTCCTCTTCAATAGGGCCATGGAGTTACAGGCCGATATAAATCTACTTATGCTAGGAATCAGCAAAGACGATGCCTTCCTTTATTCAGCACTTAAAAGGTATAGATTCTCAACCAAAATATTGCTTCCCCCAGGAGCCCCTCAGTCTTATATTTTGACAGAATATTATTCCCATTTGCAGGCCAAAAAAATTAAAAGGTTAAATTCCGCCGACATTTGAAAGACAATACGTATTTAGAACTTCCCTCAAAACGAAAGGGCTTGAAAATGGCTTTAACTCGGAAAATAATGACCGTTAGGCAAAAAAAAAAGATTCTCAACCAAAATATTGCTTCCCCCAGGAGCCCCTCAGTCTTATATTTTGACAGAATATTATTCCCATTTGCAGGCCAAAAAAATTAAAAGGTTAAATTCCGCCGACATTTGAAAGACAATACGTATTTAGAACTTCCCTCAAAACGAAAGGGCTTGAAAATGGCTTTAACTCGGAAAATAATGACCGTTAGGCAAAAAAAAAAAATCATTTGGTTGTCCTCGACCGCCCGCTTGTCATTTTCGGGCCGCTCGTATTTTTTTTTTTTTTTTTTTTTGTAATCTAATTTTTTTGGGGCGAGCAATCTTAAATGCCAAACATACCATTTCGTGCATTTGCAAGGATCAAAATGCGTCCCGTTGCGAGTTTGGTGTTTTCAGTACGCAATTCTGTATCGATTAAACTTGTCATTTTTCTTTTTCTATGTCAAAATGCCGTTCTTTCAAATCAGGTTCTGAGCATTCTTAAACTCATTTTAAAGCCCATCTGTACTAGTTTACAGGAGGGATTAGACCACCGTGCAAGGTCACTGGACAGGTGATTATCTCATAAAATCAGCTCTCAGTTAACGTAAGATAAAGAGGATCATGGGGGAGCAACGGTCACCGATTAGAGGGCGCAAGTAGCTATAAGTAGTACAATGGAGATTTAAAAGGTGCTGTATTTCAAAGCCAACAATACTTTCTGTGTTGGTCTTGATATTCATTGTACATTAAACTAGTCTTTTACCATATTAAAATGTTTTATAGACTTTTTTTGTTTAAATGCTTGACATCCCAATGATTTTTTTTTTTCATGGAACAAAAATTATTTTAAAAAAAAAAAAAAAATGGGGGGGGGGGAGGGGAATTAAAAAAAGACACACAAAAAATGAAGCTTAACAAAAAAATTAAAAAAAAAAAAAAAAATCCGCCCGCCCGCCCCATCTCCAAAAAAGCAATCGAGGACAACCAAAAGATTTTTTTTTTTGCCTTAGTTGTCGAATCGACTTAAGTGATTGCAATCATCTAAGTAATAGTATGATTTTCAGACCCTTTTACTGAATGGTCGTACGTTATGTGCTGCACAAAGTTTCAATCAATTTGATCTTGGCCATTACAAGTAGTGGGTTATTGATGTAGACAAATGCTCATATACCTGTTGCAGCTCACTTTATGTATGTTATTACCAAAGAAAAAAGATGTCAGTCCGTCACTCAATAGTGCCTGACAGTGAAGTCTAGAAGGTGAACGGGTTTCCTTGCATAATTTGAATACTAGGACACTGCTAATGTTTAAATTTCACAGATAGGACATACATGGCATATTCATAATGCCAGCAAAGTTCTACAGATCTGAATTTGATGTTGGCTGCAAAAGGGACATAGTATCTTAAAAAGAGGGAATCACCTTTTTTCTTCAAAAGACATAATAATCATCAAAATTGTCATGGAAGTCTCGCATTGATCAATCGATAAACCCTCAAACTTGTGGCAAGTAAGTCCTAATCTTTCATTCCCCCAATACGTCTTCCGTCTACTTTACACAATTATCTTTTTTATGATAGGATGTGCGAATGCTAATATGATAATCTACATTCGATGTAGTGGCGAGAAGGACGTATACAGTTTTTTGTAGCAGGCACCAGCCCATATTTTCCCTGCCTATTACGCAATTATATTTTAACACTCTCATGCCCTTTACAATACTGCATCATTTCAATACTGCGCTTTAGGGTGCGTTTAATCGACACTTTTTCACCCTAGAATCACGGTTTCTAAAGACGTTTAGTTTAAAACGCAATGCGTTCAAGCGATTTTTTCGTCGGTCGTAAAAATAAACGTGTTTGAAAACACAAACATGAAACGCTGAAAAAGATGCGTTTTGTATCATGATTCAAAAGAATCACGGTCGCTAAAATTCGATTGAACGGACGGAGTTCTCAATCATGATTGTATGACGAAGCCTCTTCCGGTTTGGGAAAAACCGCGCGCCCGCTTTGCATGCAATTTGCGTTCACTATACCACCGTGGCCTGTTCCGTTATTCCTTGTTTTTCCTTCTATCATTTTCTCTTTCTGTCTTTCCTTATGTTATTCTTTGTTTCTTCCTTCTATTCTTATGTTATTCTTTGTTTTTTTCCTTCTATCACCTTTTCTTATGTTATTCTTTGTTTTTATCATTCTATCATTTGCTCTTTCTGTCTTTTCTTATGTTATTCTTTGTTTCTTCCTTCTATCATCTTCTCTTATGTTATTCTTTGTTTTTATAATTCTATCACTTTCTCTTATGTTATTCTTTGTTTTAATCATTCTGTTACTTTCTCTTTCTATCTTTCCTTATGTTATTCTTTGATTCTTCCTTCTTTCACCTTCTCTTATGTTATTCTTTGTTTTAATCATTCTATCACTTTCTCTTTCTGTTCTTCCTTATGTCATTCTTTGTTCCTTCCTTTTTTCACATTCTCTTTCTGTCTTTCCTTATGTTATTCTTTGTTTCTTCCTTCTATTTTTATGTTATTCTTTGTTTTTTCGTTCTATTACCTTCTCTTTTGTTATTCTTTGTTTCTTCCTTCTATTCTTATGTTATGCTTTGTTTTTTCCTTCTATCACCTTTTATGTAATTCTTTGTTTTAAGCATTCTATCACTCTCTCTTTCTGTCTTTCTGTCTTTCCTTATGTTATTCTTCGATTCTTCCTTCTTTCACCTTCTCTTATGTTATTCTTTGTTTTAATCATTCTATCGACTTTATCTTTCTGTCTTTCCTTATGTTATTCTTTGTTTCTTCCTTCTATCACCTTCTCATTCTTTGTCTTATTATTGCGATCTATGCTCAAAACAGCAGTCGACAGTCGGCCGTAAACAATTCCAGAAAGCGCGCGCCGAAGTTCCTGGGCCATACTGCGCAGTGTGATGCGCAGTGGTTTGGCTCGCAATGAGCTAGAATCAGCGTTGATGAAAAATCGCTTGAACGCAAACCGCAGTGACCTTGCTTTTTGTAACGGCGTTTTGAATTGTGATTCATGTTTGTGATTCTAGCTTCGAAAATTCGATTGAACGCACCCTAATCAATTCGGTGAAATCACGTTGATTCAAGGCCATGACTGTTATTTATGGGTGAAATTTTAGTCTCACATGCGTCATAGTGCGTCAAAGCCCGCTCCTTTCACAGACGCACCCCTACGTCAGAAAAATGACGCTTCATCTGCAGCGGACATTATCCGAAATTGTCGTACGTCACACTGTTTAGATATAGATATAGATTATCAATGGTATCTTGCAATTAGAAAACAAAGATGAAGATGTCACATGGAAAGAATAGAATTCCACTTAGAAATGCGTTTCGGCCTTCATTTATTTGTAAATGTGTTACAGTTCAAGTTTTACTTGATGGGTAAAAACGAAACAATTTCCTCGAACCATCTTATACACATCAATTACAAAATCTGTAAACAAATCAATCGATAGATCAAAAAACAAATCAGTAAGCTAAGCAAATAAAAGATAATTAAAAACAATTCACAAATCAATGAACATTTCCTAAAGCATTCAAGTACTACCTCGACCACTTCAAGACGTTAGATAATATCTTTCAACCATTTTACTTGACACCTCTTTATGATCAGACATACTGGAGAAAAAAATCGTCTTGCGACACATCAGAGTAGATTGTAATGATAAAGAGAAAATAATTTAAATCCATGTTTTATTTTTTGCAGTGTTGTCCCAGTTGACGAGTTCACAAGACGTCTGTATGAGATGCACTTACAAGTTAAGAAAGAAGGAAACACCAAGGTGAGTGACAATTAGCAAGTCTAAACTGGCTTTTAAACGGATTTCACGTTTCGAAGTTTTGTTGTTTTGTTACTTTCCTTGTTGGGGCTAGAAAACACATCATTGTAAAATATCCATCAGACAATTATTGTTGAGTAAAGCACAGAGTAAATACATATTAACAAAATAAATGGTGAAATCGTGATAAAATGGTTTTAAAAAACACAATCATTATGTATTGAATTCATATGGGATGACCCGTGTAAGGTATGGGAATAACGATAGTTTTAGAGTTATTCGAACCGGTATGCCCCCCTCCCCAATTAATGTAGGCTCAGAAAAAAAATCATATGCAACGTACAATGGCAGTGGTTCTATAATTATTGAGGGCTGAAAGAGATCGGTACATTCTCATTATCATTGTCATCATCATCATTTTCATCGTCATCATCAACATCATCATCATCATCATCATCATCATCATCATCATCATCAAGAGCCAGGTCTAGTACAGACATCGGCGGTCGAATAAGTTCTGACACAACCTTGTCTTACACGTCTTATTATTGGTATGAACTGACTCAAGCGCGCCGGTAGCAGTTTGGGATTGGGGGAGGGGGGGGGGGCAAACATTCCAGGGGGGCTCACCTTCCAGGGGCAGTGACGTAACGAGCAAAAACGTTTGGAAGGGGAGGGGGCAGAAGAAAATCTGCATCACCACCACCACCAATTGGCGTTTTGTGAGTTAAAACCTAATTATTCTCAAGTTGAATTAATAGAGTTCGTGTATCTTCAGGAGCTTACATGGGTAAAAAAAGTGGGGAACTATGGGTTCGATTAATGAGGAATTTTGAGCTGTTCCCCCAGGCGAGTATTCCGTAGTTAAAATAAGGTAAGATTAGTGTAGAGTTCAAGATAAACAAGACATGGATAGGAAATGTGATTTTAAGTTAGCCGATGGCACCTGTATTTCTCGATATAAGCTAGTATGCTAATTGCATAAATGAAAAGGTGGGTACATGTTACGGATGGATAGGTTGTGCAATTACAGCGCAATTGTTCTACCGATGGGTCTAAAAATAATATGAGAACATGTGGCAAATAAAGGTAAATCTTGGGCGGGCAAAAATACTGAATTTAAACATTTTTCATTACACATCTAGCTTTACATGAAATGATATATTCTTTTGGTATCGTACCCCAACCCCGACCCCTTCCCCCGGCCCCCTCCCTCCCCCACCGAGAAGAAAGTTTTAAAATATATATGTGTCCATTTTCGCTAAAAGTGACCATTATGACAGCAACACAAATTGCGATGGCCCTTAGACGGTATTCGTAGACTAGAAAGATATAATATAAAACGAAATCCTAAATTATGATGATGATGTGAATATAATGCTCCGTGATAAAAACAATAAATAACATATAAATAAATATAAAAACATAAATGAAAACTTGGGTGAATTCTAAATGAAAACAAACCTACACCATTAAACTTCAAGCTCACTCACACATGATATAGTGTGACACTTTCAGGGCTACTTATTATTTCAAGTCCATATACAAGCGGCAACAGCTTCATTATTAAATGTAAGTTCTTCTCACGTAAATCATTGGTCTGGAAACAATTATTTGCCCATTGTTGTATATTGTATTACGTTTTCACTAACGATGAATTTACATTGTAATGCAATTTTCAGGTTTCCCAGGTTTATTTAGGACAATAGAAGATTGATATTGTTTAGTTGTTCGATAACATCACTCAGTTTGATTTGATTGGAGATATATCTCTTTAATGAAATAGTGTAAAGGCTATATAGTCTCAAACATAAATACACCATTAAACTCAAGCTCACTCACACATGATATATTGCGACACTTTCAGGGCTACTTATTATTGTAAGTCCAAACGGCAACAGCTTCATTATTAAATATAAGTTCTTCTCACTGAAATCATTGGTCTGGAAACAATTATTTGCCCATTGTTGTATACCATACAACATTTTCCTTAACGATGAATATACATTTTCACGAAAACCATACTTGTCATTTGTTACATTTGTTATATGATACTAAAGAAAATCGTTAGCTTATCGATAGGATAATGTGAAGTAGTTGTCAAATTAAAAAACATCATTACGTGCTATTATTAATCGGACTAGACATTTAAAATGTATGAAAGACGTATACACTTTTGCCAACAAGCAAGTTTTTTAACAAAGAATCCAGAAATTGAACAACATTGCATAGTTTAGTCAGGACAGAGTACAAGATGCTTTCAAGCAGGCGCGCCGGAAACAGTTTGGGATTGGGGGGGGGGGGCAAATATTCCAAGGGGCTCACCTTCCAGGGGCAGTGACGTAACGAGCAAAAACGTTTGGAAGGGGGGGCAGAAGAAAAATCTGCATCACCACCACCACCAATTGGCGGAGAAACCAGGGAGCAGAGCCCCCGGAAGCTCTGGCGTTTTGGGCATTTAATTACGGTCAGATGAGCATCCAGGGCACCGCCTTATGGCCCTTGGTGGGGTCCAGGGGGTAGAGCCCCCGGAAGCTTGTTTTTTTTAGGTATTTAATAACGGTCAGATGAGCATATAGGGGACCGCCTAGAGGGCCCTTGGTGGGGTCCGGGGGCGGAGCCCCCGGAAGCTCGGGAGTTTTAGGCATTTAATTACGGTCAGATGAGCATATTTTGATACCTCATTATTTTGTGACATAGACAGGTCACTTATTTTTTCTCTCTCTCTTTCTTTCTTTTTCTCTTTAACAATTTTTTTCAAAAAGTGAGGGGGGCTCGAGCCCCCGAGCCCGGCCGTTCTGCAGACCCTGACATTCAGGCTTATAAATAAGCATATTTTTCGCCCGACTGTAAATTTGGGAATTTCTAATTTCCAACAAACTTACAAAAAAAATGAGAAAAAATACGGGAAAATCATGTCATTTCAGCAACATTTGTAAATCACTGTTATCGAATAAAAATTAACCCCCCCCCCCTATCAGTACGCCAGCGTTCAGGGGCTCATGAGCTTCTCACCCCTATAACAAAACACAGACACGCTTTCCCATTCCCTCACAATATGTCAACGAAATGCGCGCGCTATTATAAAAACCTCCATTGATAAATATAGGTAGCATGCGCAATGTTTAGGAAATTTAATTCCTGTTAACTTTCCTTTTCTTTGAATAGAATTGTATAAGTCATTTAATTCAGGTTTTTATTATTGTTATGTTCTTTGGGGTTAAAAATACAAACCATCTTTACTCCTTTACTCCTTTTTTTTTTTGAGGGGGGGGGGCGTTTGGGGGGGGGGCAAAAATGCGTTTTGCCCCCCCCCCCACTTTTTTGATTGGGGGGGGGCAACTGCCCCCCTGCCCCCCCACTTCCGGCGCCTATGAACTGACTGATATCTCCATCAGTATGGTGATATCTACCCCCCATACGCTTTTAACAGAAACCGCATGTCATCCCCAAAGTCTCTCCTTTCTTTCCCTCAAATAAATACAATACGGGTCATGTTCTTTTCAGGTTGCATCAGCAGAGCATTGGAATAAACCGCCAGAATATTTTCAAAAATTGTGATAATGTTGAAAACTTCAAAACACGTCTTAAGATGTTTCTTTTTAGATAAAATTTACCAATGTTAACTAATGACTTAAGGAAGTATGCTAAGAGTCTCTCACTCTTCTCTATTCTTTTTTTTCCTTTCTCCATTACAGCGCATAGGGGCATATTAATTTCTCCATAAATTATGCGCCATATATAGTATACGGATTATATTATTATTATTTTGTAACATTTGTAATATTAATATTATTATTCTGATGAATAGATCACCCCAGTAACCAAGTAATGATACATAATTACGAATGCATTTGCCATGCAATGCCGTCGAGAATTCTGCTTCCCCCCGTTTACAAATTTCTGGAAACGCCTCTGTCTGCAACAGTGCCTCCTACTCTTTACTTGTCGTGTCCAGATCGAGCTAAGTGAAGATCCATCTGTGTACGTTTAGTGAGATGGGCAGTATATGTTTGCTTTGGCCATTATAGTCCATTCTTGTTTTGCCAAGCTAATTCTTCCTGACATATCCATCTATCAGATTTGAGATGACGACAGATACAATCAGAACGCTCCCTCCATGACTGTAGAAAGCACGGGAAGGTGGGTGTGGGTTGGTGGAAGTGTGTGTGGATGTTCCAAGATTGGTAAACTTTTAAAGATAAAGTTGAGTTCTGGTCTTGCGATTGCATTGTAAAAGAAACAGTGTGGAATCAATCGGAACAGGTTGATCATCTAGCATATAAGTATTGGTGTGCACTGCAAGGTTCTGGAATCATCAAAATGATAATAAATTTGGCCCAGTCTTGGTAAAACTACAAGCACTGTACACATATACCGTGTGAGTCAAAAAAAAGTTTACACCTAGAATATTGCTAATTATTTTAAAAATCATCTATGAACACTGATTTAATATATACATCTTATAAAAGGAGTGTTTTATCCCAAATTATTTGGTATCATTTTTGTGTGGTATGTTTTCACGCTTGGATGAACAGGAGGCATTGTTTGTGAGAGTGCAAAAATCGTCTTGCGCCAAAGTGATGTCTACAGTATGTATTATATTCGGATTAGCAGAGTGAGAGAATGAATTGAAAATGCATTGCATATGCTTTTTGCAGAAGCAAAGTCACACATTTTGCCTTTCAACGTATCCACAACACCACTGCAAGATTAATATCCCGTACCCGAAATATTATCACGTTGTCCCAGTAATAATGCGTTCTCTTCACTGGCTCCTGGATTCTCAACGTTCAGTTTTACTCCTCACGTGCTTACCAAAACATGGACAAGCCCCTTCTTACATCATCGATCTCCTATCCCTCAAGACACCTGCATTTTCATTTTGAGACTTTGCTTCTCTTCCAATTAACTTCTACTATTTTCTCGGGCCACCCTCGCTATTCGTAAGCACCGCTATTCATAAACACCGCTATTTATAATGACCACTTTTCATAAGGACCGCTATTTATAAAGTGCCCCTTCTTCATGTTTATGAATAGCGACCCCGATTTCGTATTATGAATAGCGGTCCTTACGAGTAATGACCCTCAATGTGAATTATAAATAGCGACCCTCATCTCACTTTATGAATAGCGGTCCTTATTATGACTAGCGGTCCTTCACGTATAGATATGAATAACGGTCCTTTCAATATCAGTCCGGGATACCCATTCTCTGTAGGCCTATATCTTTAAGCCTATACACGGAAGATATTTCTTTTGGACTACCCCGCGCAATTACCTTGTAGACATCTGTTAACTTATGTGATTTATATATTGTTTAATCCTCAATGCCTTTTTATTCGTCTTTCATTATGTCTGTCTATTATGGTAGTTTAAAGATTTTTTTTGTATATTCTTCCTTGTTTTACATTCTCAATGATTTGACAGATATTGCTTAATATATACTTCTTCCTTAGTTTGTAATTTTAGTTTACAAGTCGTTTATTTCTTTAGTTATATGATTTTGATTCTTTTGACAAATCGATGTGAAGCGCTGAGAAACATATAAATTATTATAACTAGTATTATTATTATTATCATTGTTATTATTATAGTTATTATATAAAGGGTCCTTCTATTGTCATTTATTAATCTTTTCTCTTGATCTTTTCAATAGCCAGTGACCCTGTGCATCAACCGCACGGATTACATGCTAGACTGCTGTAAGGAGATTAATGATGGTCCTGATCTTGATCTGTCCATGGTAGAGATTAACACCATAGCAGCAGGGTGTCCGGCTCTCAGTACCAGATTAGTAGATGTACACAGGTAAATAATTAGCAGAATGTTGATGGTGATGATAATAATAACAATACCACCACCATCACATCTTCTACTTCTACTACTACTACTACTACTACTACTACTACTACTACTACTACTAGTACTACTACTACTACTACTACTACTACTACTACTACTACTACTACTACTACTACTACTTTTACTACTAACACTACTACTACTACTACTACTACTACTACTACTACTACTACTACTACTACTACTACTACTACTACCTCTACTACTACTACTACTACTACTACTAACACTACTACTACTAGTACTACTACTACTACTACTTATATTACTACTACTACTACTTCTACTTCTACTACTACTACTACTACTACTATTACTACTACTACTTCTACTACTACTACTACTACTACTACTACTACTACTACTACTACCACTACTACTACTACTTCTATTACTACTACTACTTCTACTACTACTACTAATACTACTACTACTACTACTTATATTACTACTACTTCTACTTCTACTACTACTACTACTACTACTACTACTACTACTACTACTACTACTATTACTACTACTACTATTACTACTACTTCTACTTCTACTTCTACTACTACTACTACTACTTCTACTAATGTTGGGTTTTTCGAATTTGCAAACTGCGATTGGAGATTACCGACATATGCATGATGTACTATTGAACGAAAGTGTTGGGGTGGGGCACTCTTCGCCTTCTAGCAGTGCGTTTGAGCAGTCTGCAGGCACGGACTCTAATTTGACCCTTTACCTCCGTTAATTCATAACGCCTTGACTGTGTCCGGAGTAGCTACAGTAAAGAGTATGCTGTATATACAAGCTAATGTTTTGTGCCTTCAGACTAACGATTGAGCGCAGTCGAAGCTTATAAAGAAAGATGGAATTTTCCGGGGAATTTTTATTACCCAGTAGGGTCGGTCAAGGAATGCAAGGAGAATAGGACATGAAGTTAGCGCTCCGTGCAAACACTAACCAATTCATTTCAAAGTGATTTTTATCTCTCAAATAGTTTTTGAAAATGGTGAAATTGTTTTGATTGTAAAATACGTAAGTCTGCAGGAGTAACAGTAATTGAAAATGCACGAAAACATATTTGGCTATGTAGGTCTACTCTTATACGATTTAAATTCCTTATCAAGTAAGTTCTATTTCCTCAGTGTAGCATGAAGTTGCCAAGATTGATTAGCACATTTACGTATTGATATATATATATATGGTGCTTAGAGACTTCGGTGATAAGCGCTTTATAAGACAAAAGTAATGTTTTTATTATTATTATTATTATATGGTTCGAGTACAGTTGGGCTACTCATGAGGTGAAAACCCAACAAGACCGACAATATTAGTCTCGTTAACCCTCTCAAAGGGTTTATGAAACCGACATGGCAGCGTTGTCGGATGTTGGTCTCTGTGGGCTGTATTGAACCACATAGATACAGTTATTTTGCGACTCCCAAAATGATCCTTCAAATATACAACATGGCTGGATTGATCTGTGATGAATTACAGCCTCGATTTTTTAAAAGACACCGTATATTTTCCTCCTGCAATCTAGATATAGTTTAGAGCAGCTTGGTATGAGCAGAGACAAGGTGTTAGACCGTGTACCAGGCAACTACGGGATGGAAGGAGTAGCAGATGGGATGGTGACGGCATGGAGATTATACGGTGAACCCAAGTGAGTTAGAAATCCAGCATTGGCTGGAATAAAACGTATAAGGCGCTATCTCATTTTTTCAACGGCTGGTTCAAAGTTATCGAATATTTGTGGGGCCCGAACAATATTAGAAATTGTTATATTTACGAATAATTCAGCCGTCTCCGAACCGATTATGATCAAATAAAGATGCTTTTGTCATTTAATTTGTATGCTCTTTCAAATTTGACACTTAGTTTATCATTATCTCATAAAAAGTATTAACAATTATTTTGTGTAGCGTCCTTTATACCAAAACTCAACTATCCGTTTAAGGCACCAAAGCTTATTGTAGCTTTGAGGATTACTGAACATAACCAGGATATTCAGTTTTATGAAAAGCTCTCTTTCCACGCTTTATCTAACTCACAGAGCAGTTATTGTATTCATTGTGACATCAGAAGAAAGCAACAAATTTGATCAGAGGTGGATGGAGTATGGTATCAAGGCAATGGATGATGGGGCGAAGGTCATTAGAAGGACGCTCACAGAGATAGGCGAACGAGCCGAACTTCGGGGAGACGATAGACGATTGTTCATGTGAGTTTAAACAATTTCATCTTTTGTATTTCAAAGCTTTTATTTCCCTCCATTGGATATTTGGGCTTTGCGCCATCGATTTCATTTTCCTCATGGCCACTGATGGTAAGCTGCACATTGATTAGAGTGGACGGAAGTTGGAACATAGGGCCAGTGGCGTACCTGGGGTACTCCGAGAGGGGGGGGGGGGGGGCAAGCGACCGAAACAAACAAAAAAGGCGATGCTAATTTTCACTTCTGGCGAGCGAGCGAGCAAAAAAAAATCTTTAAGTAACGTTTGGTATATAAACTGGTATTGTTGCAAGTTGGGGGTGGGAACATTCACTTGTTAGCGACGTTAATTTCATTTTTTTGCAAACGAGTGTAGCGAGCAAGAAAAAAAAATCACTTCTTTTTTAATAATTGCCACTTAAACTTGGTTCAATTGTCCCATACAGGGCGCGGGAACAATATTGTGTGTAGGGTGATTTTATACCCATTTTAGCTAGCGAGCGAAAATACATCTTTCTCTCAATGAATTGCTATATAAAATTTGTTTCATTGTTGCAGGTAGGGGGCGGGCACAATTGTGTTTAAGGCAATGTCAATCCCATTTTGGCGGGCAGGCAACCCCCTACATTTCTCTTTTTAATGATATTGTAGCAGGTTAGTGGTGGGCACATAATTCCACGAGCTAGCGAGCGTAGCGAGCGAAAAAAAAAACACTTCTCTTTTATAGGGAAAATATGGTACATAAAACTTGGGTTCATTGTTCCATGTCAGGGACGTGATTATTGAAAGCGGTGTTATTTCTATTTTGGCGAGCGAGCAAAAAAAATCACTTCTCTTTTATAGGGAAAATATGGTATATAAACTTGGGTTCATTGTTCCATGCAGGTACGTGATTATTAAAAGCGGTGTTATTTCTATTTTGGCGAGCGAGCGTAGCGAGCGAGCAAAATTTTTGTAATGATAATTGGTTCATAAATTTCAGATTTTTTTGTTGCAGGGCAGGGCTTGCACAATCATTTCTAAGGTGATGTTAATTCCGTTTTGGCGAGCACGAGCACACCAAAACTTCTTTGAATAACGTTTGGTACATAATTATTAACTGGTTGTTGCAGGTTGGGGCGGGCACGTTAGCGGTGTCAATTCCATTTTGGCGAGCGAGCATAGCGAGCAAGCAAAAAAAAAATTCTCTTTTAATAGAAATTTATAAATAAACTTGTTTTTATTGGTGCAGGTCAGGATGGACGCAATCGCGTTTAACGCGATTCAATTCCTTTTTGGCGAGAGGGCGAAAAAACTCTTCCATTTTTATTGATATTGTTGCAGGTCAAGGGTGGGCACAATTGTTTCCAAAGCAATGTCTATTCATTTCATTCGCGAGCGAGTGTAGCGAGCGAGAAAAATGAATTAGTCTCTTTTAGTAACATTTGGTACATATATTGTGTGTTATTGTTGCCATGGTTGCAGGTCGGGGCCCGTCGGGGCAGGCACAATTGTATTCTAGGCAATACTAATCCTTTTCTTTTTTCAGGGGGACGAGCAAGTGAAAACATTTTATACAAAATAGGCTAGCAAGCAGTTCGCGCCAGCGAAGAGTTTCGAATTTGTTATATCACTTATATTTTCCTATTTTCATTTGTTTTAATTTTTCAGGATGCGTTAAAAGTTTTCGAAGAATCTCAAAAGCAAAAGGAGTGAAGGGAGTTCGAGCGACCGAACTGGTCATGAGGGTACTTTTGCATTTTCAAAAGTAGAATTGAAGGATTTGGTATAGGCCTACACTACATTTTCAGGAAAAAAAATGTACGTTTTCAAAATATCTGGGGTCAACTGCCCCCCTCCCTGGTGCGTACGGCCATGGTCTTTTTTTTTTAATTTCCCCATTTTTATTCCTTTCCTTTTCTTTTCCCTTTTTCTTCCTTTTCTCTTCTTCTTCCTTTTTTTCTTTCCTTTTTTTTCTTCCTATTTTCTCTTTCTATCCTTTTCTCTTCCCTTTTCCTTTTTTCTTTTTCTTTCCTTTCCTTTCTTTTCTTTTCTTTCCCCTTTTTCTTTTTCCCCCTGGAGCCCGTCAGGGGGGCACTCTGCCCCCCCCTGCCCCCCCCATAGGTACGCCAGTGCATAGGGCCATCTCCACTGCAAATGATCATCATTACATAGAGACTTGACGATTTACACTTCCCTTTATCAATCGAGAAGTAGAAAGTTCTAACTGTTCCTCTAGATGGCATTCTTTGTAACGATGTTGATTGTGTCACAGAGCTTACTCTCGTCTCTTAAGCCTATAATACAACATTGGTAAACCACATCTCAAGCAGTTATTAAGATTTCAAAAAAAATCTTTGATCTGTGTCGACTCATATCGAAGGACACATCGGTCCAGATACAATGCCAGCCCCGTCGACTTACTAGGAGCTAACGTGTCGTGGTTATGGCGGGCGGAACGTGCCATGTTCATAACAAGTATACAACTATACATCCATCGAGTAGATGTATAGTTTTAACCAATAAAAACGCAGGAAACTGTTCGACTATACAACTATACGACTATACGGCCATACATCCACCGAACGCAATGTGTAGTTTCCAGCGTGCGGGCAGAAGTGCCGCCATCGAATGGCATTCATCATAGTTTGCTAAGCATTTATGAGCGTCTGTAAATTGACGCTTGGCTGGAATGCTCACCAGGGAGTGAAAAATGTGTATGTATTGAGATGATTGTGTACGGCCAAGCCTGACTCCGATTACGGGGTAATAGTCAGGCGCATCGACACATCGTCGATGTATTAAGCGCTTATTAACGTTGCAAGTAGATAAAATCAGTCTAACGAATCATATATATTGTTTCTCCTGCTCTATCAATATTCCATATTCAACTTACATTCAAAGAAACTGACGAGCAACTTTGTGCTTCATCTTCGTCTTTTCTAGAACTCACGCATTGTTTTAACCACAACGTTGGCATCTATCTCTTAGATTTGTTTAAGTTGATGATATTGTTTGTCTTTTTGCAGAGACGATTTGGAGGTCGCGCTACTTTATTATCGAACGGGATATTCACCACTTCAATATCCAACAGAACTGGTATGATTATAGTTCTTACAGCATGTATTTTGCAGTTGTTTGATGATGATATTGATGGTGTTGACGCCAACGATGATGACGACGACGGTGATGAAGAAAGTCATCATCATCATCATCATTATCAACACTGTCATTATCGTAAGCATCATCATTATCTACTTGGTGAAGATGATGGCGTCATTGAGGATGTTGTGATGGTGGTAGTGGTGGTACTAGGGCTCGAGGCGGTCATTGTGAAGATAACGATGGTGGTGGTGGAGGGGTGGTAGAGATGATGAGTTGGGTCCAAGCAATGATTTGGTCAAATTCAATATGAAAATACATTTTTTCACCCAGTCTCTCGTCGACAAGTTGAATTTAAAAGAAAGTGTGCTTTTTTTGGCCAAGAAAATAGATTTGGACCAAATTCTTGTCAAAACACTGAAAACATAATGTCCTTTTGGTTATCTGAGATTTTTTTTAAAATCAAAGACTTTCAGGCTTTGGTAGAAAATAAGTTTTAGGTAATTTCAAGAGTAACAACGATAGTGTAGTGTAATGGATTGAAGTTCAGCATTTTTCATTGGAGACCGTACGTCGCATGATATTCGAATCTGATTTTTGTTTTATAAAACTTTCCTTTAGGAATGGAATGCCAGGTTACTGGGCGAGAGATCACGGGCAGCCGTGTGTCCGTCAGTGGCCATGCAGCTAGCCGGGACCAAAAAGATTCAGCAAGTACTCTACGAGCTTGGCTCTATCGAACTCTTCATCAAAGGAAAGAAAAGAGTCAATGATTTACGAAGCATATTCACTGGACACTACACTCTAGATCTTGTAAGTAACTTTACAATAACAAAATATACCTATTGACTACTTAGAGGGGCACGGTTAGAACTATTGCCCTGTGTGATCTCGAAACTGTACTGTAAAAAAATTGATACTTTGAATTTATGTAGGCTTCACTTACATTCTTTGTAAGTCATGCACTCATTTGCTTGGGCTAGCCATATAGCAAGATGTAATAACGCTCTCAAGTCTGGTCATATCTTGGAGGGGGTGTAGGAGCTCCACATACCTTAGCGTTTTTTCCTTCTGTTTCTTGACTAGTGCTGTAACCCTATATAATGCAAATGTTGCTTAGATTCACATAAGCTTTGTTTAAAATATGATTATTATCCAGCAAGTAGAAACTACAAAGAGATTTTTTTTTAAAGTTATTCCCGTAGGGTTCATGACCCTAAGAACCATGCACTACATTAATATTTTGTGTATGATTATTTTGCCAGACACCTGCTGGTGACGAGGCTGCAGAGAAAGCCATTGCAAACCCGATGAAGTATGTTATGAAACCACAAAGAGAAGGCGGAGGTAAGCAAAAATGGGTCGAGGAAAAGAAGGGATAAGGATGATGAAACGTTTAAAAACATCAATGATAGCAATTCATTTGAAGAGTATAATAGGTTTAAGTTATTCAATCTTGGCATAAAAACAAAACTGCATAATCTAATTTCCTCGGATAAAAAGATAAGTGGCTTGCATGAGACAAAAATGTATACCGAGGCCTTCAACGTCTCTTAGTATAGTGCTCACCTCTCATTTCCCCGGAAAAATTGATTATTGAGGGGGAAAGAAAATGAAATGGCTAGATTAAAGACTAACACAAATAATTATTTTCTTTGTCCTTTGTCCATCATAAAATTAGGCAATAATCTGTTCGGGGAGAAGATGAAGGATGCATTGGAGAAACTTCGAGGATCACCGGAGAGGGCGGCCTATATGCTGATGGACAGGTTCAACTCTCCTGTCAATCATAACTATTGCATGAAGTACGGGAGCGCTGATCTAGAACTCATGACTGTGGCCAGTGAGTTCGGTCCCTTCGGAACGTTAGTAAGGTAAGCAAGTTACAGGGTTGTGGGGAATGATGCATCTCAGATAACATAGGTCATACAGAACATACTGCCATGTCGAAGTGTCGTCAAAGGAACGTGTTTACACAGATTAATGTTTGCAAAGAGAAACAGCTGTGTACATGGTTCCTTGACAAGATATACTTTGATGACAAGGAAGACTAGAACGTCTATAGGAATTAACATAAGACAGTGAGGGAAAACTGATATTATAGATAGCAGGTATTTGGTTAATTGTAAGGACTCATGAGGTGAAAAGAAGTTCCATGTTTACCTTCCACCTCAGTTTGCAGTGATTTTTCTTATAAAGCGCCGTGTAACCGTTCGAGTGTATAAAGTGCGTCAATAAACTCACTATCCAGATAAAAAGGACGCATAGATAATTTCCAATAAATGTATTCTGAAAAGTTTTCAAAATAAAACCCGCGTACTCCTTTGCCCCAGGGGCTTACAATAACTTTTTTTTCACGCCGCGATATCTCTGTCTAGAACGCAACAGATGGACCACGCATGAATTATACTGTGTAGGAGACATGTTGGTCGCCAGATAACCAACCCTCGCCTCCCCATTTCTCTTACAGTTACAATGACGAAGTGGTGTTCAATAAGACAACAGGCTATCTCTACCGTACGAAAGACATCAAGTTGGACGAGGGAGGTTTAATGGTGGGAACAGGATTCCTGGACACACCCTATCTTTCATCTGCAGAAGTCATCTGTCCCACAGCGACCCAAAATGGCTTCCATTAACTGACAAACCTTCGGGACTATATTCTACAACGTAAAAACCTAACGCGGGGCTGATCTTAATTCGAAAAGGGTACAGTTCACTAATAATGTGTGTGTTTAATTGGTCGTTTTGAAATCTTCCGGTGAGGGTTGTCTTATCAGGTCACCCATCGTAATTTCTAAGGCTTTGCAGACGTTTTTATAAAGAGAAGCTTCTTGACATTATTTTAAAAGTAGGGGATATAATTGGAGAGTTCTCTCGAAAATTTTATTTAATGAATGCCTATGATTCTCCTCACTTTCTCTGCAGAAAAAAAGTACCCTCTCTTTTGTGGAATTCTTAAACAATTATATTATATGATTTCCATCATAATAATTCATATGAATATTTCAAAATTTTGCAAATGTATATTGTTTGTGTTTAAGATAAGTCATATGCGAATTTAGTTAAAGTAATAACATAGACATATGGCTTAAGTTGTACCTTTCATTAAGTCAAATCAGAAATGGCTAAATTAAGGGGGTGAGTGAAGAAGAATATGACAACCGTCGATTGTTTCCGTTATTCAAAAATCCTTATTGTTAATTATACGCAAAAATAACTATGCAAATTTAGGAATATTTATTACATTTTATAAATCAAATGAATTTTATATATTTTCACATTCAATTTTATAATAATATATATCTGTAAATGCACACGTGCAATAAGAGACATGTTTTTAGATATGTATGACATTATTTGCCTTTAAAATCATACATGTGTGTATAATTTTGAAACTACGCGAACGGTATTTGAAGCAGCAAGCATGATTACGAAGAACCTATAAAATAGATATTTCGTCACTGCGAAATTATTTTGGTGAATCTATTCGCGATTATAAATATTATACATGTATATGTATCTCAGGCTATAATAGTTTATTCAGCAAAGCATGGGTTTATAGAATATAGCTGTATGCTCCAAGTTTAGTTTACACTGTAAAGGACAAATTATATTATTTCTCTTACGCGTGTAAATATGCTATTACGTTGTAAGGCGAAAATAGTTTTAGGTTAGCAAAACATGATGAAATATGTAAACAGAAAGTTCGTAATACATCATGTTTGTCTGTAACTTTAAAGACGGACTCTGCACGGAGAATTGTTTTCTTCGATAAAAGTGTTTTAAGTGACCTTACATTGTAAACTTGTTTGTTGTGTAATTTTAACGAAACACTTTCTGTTTAACAAATGTTGATGTCTCATATACCATTTTTTTAACGTATGAGGTAAATTAATGTGCATTCTGTTGTTCATAGTGTAAAATGCCCTTCTGATGGCCCAAATTAGCCTTCACATTTTTGTCAGTTTTAGTAGAAATATAAGATTTGAAATACTTCAAAGTAATGCGTATTTTGTGTCACATGAATCAACATTTAGTAACCCCGGCTTTTGAAGTATTTCATCAGGGACTATCGAATAAAGTATCCACCTTGTATCCGCCATGTCGTAAACCTATTGTAGTACTGGTCGAGAGCATAACAATAGGCGTTGCTATATAATGTTTTAGGAGGAGAATGGAGTAGCTCGAACTAATGTGCTAATGAATTGATCAGGAATACGTGTATAAGCCTTACATTTGCCGATAAAATGCTGAAAGTACTAACAAAATCACTATATTGATATTTGTTATCTGTGTGTACGCGCGCATGTGTGTGTGTGCGTGGGTGGGTTTGTGTCTGTGGAAAGGGGGTAATAGCCTCCCTATCCCTTGTAATGCTCCAATGTCTCACCTAAAAGTTGGCATATTTTTACGGATAGCCCACTACGTGAATTTTGATACTTCTGAGGCAGATCCAGGATCCGATACTGGAACCTGAAAGCCAAATATCCGTTTTCACATTATAATTTCTACTTGAATATCTGCAATATGTCCCCCAATTTTGGGTTATGTCTACGCATTCTTTGACCGCAAGAGCTCGTTCTCAATAGTGCCTTTTGAAAAGTCTTTGGTTAAAACAAAATTTAAAAAATAATTTTCGTTATATCGGGGTTGTATGAGAAATTTGAAATGTTAACTATGTCTGTCATGTAATTTCGCTATGCAAGATAATAGGATTGTATAAATATGGTTAAATGAATAGTAAATGTTTACTAGAATAGCACTTAGATTGTACATAGATTAGAATAGAAAGGAAAACATGCAGTATCACTTGCATTTTTGTAGATATCTGCATCATTTATATGAGCACTGTGTGCTCTTAAGAATTACTAATATATTAGACGTTGTATATTTTTTGTGGTATTTTGAAGTGTTGAATAATGAGTTTTGAACAAAGTAATTGATTAATAAAAATGAGGTGCACTTTTTACTACAGGACATGTGTGAATTATCTGAATCATTACTTTACAATCTGTTTACAGTAAAATATAACTGTAATGAATAACGACAGGGGCATCCCAGTAGATCGAGAGTTCGTGAGACCGGCGGCCGAGTGACCAACAAAACAAATAGATAATTATACGGAAATTAGACATTTAGCATGTTCCAAAACATCCAAGAGGCCGATGGCCCACGAAAACCGACAAAACAAAGAAAAGAAAGAAAAGAATATCGGTTCCATAGATTTGTCTTAAAAACCCTCTTAAAAGTGGCTAGAAGGCCAGTTATACGTCGACACTGTCGGTCGGTAGGATGGGGGTCTTACGGGCCTTTGGTCTGATGAACCCTTAGAAAAGTCTGTTGTCAGAAGGCCCGGGAGGATACCAGAAATTGTTAACCAATCATGCATCAAACTTAAGAGCCAACAAAAACAGCCCAAGGACGCTTTCAAGTTCTTCTGTTCTTTCTCATCTCAAGACTATTTTTTGCTAGCAAATATTTAGGCAATATCGTCTCAGTTCGACACACTTCTATCATTTTCTCTGCCTTGAAATTTGCACAGTCCCTATTGTTTTTTTTATTATCGAATATCCATTCCTTCTCTCTCTCTCTCTCTCTCACACACACACACACACACTCACACACGAAAACGCACGCACACGCTCTCTCTCTCTCACACAGACAGAGACACACACGCAAACACCCACGCTCTCTCTCTCTTTCTCACTCACACACACGCACATACGCGCACATCTTACTTTTAGGCCTCATTTATATAGCATTGTCTATGTAAAGAGTGTCTGCAGCTTCACGGCGATCAGTGTTACTAACTTTAAAGCCCCCCCCCCCCGCCCCCCCTCCCACATTACGCACATTATAGGTCTACGAACTGACTGAACAATTTGCAAAGGACTTACTTATGAAAACCCAAACATGTAGACTATTCTCGAGTGAGATTCTTGCTAGCCTCATAGTTAATATGATAATTAAGAGACTTTGGTGGTAAGCTCTTTATAAGTAACGTTTTTATTATTATTATTATTATTAAACAATTGAAAGACCGGTTTTCATGGGCTCAAGTACGTTTGCGAGTCGTTATGGAGTCAGACTCATGATCGCTTTCGATTAAAGGCCATCAATAAACCCGCAATATCGACTCCGCCATCCAGTTAAGAAACTGACCAAGAAGACATTATATTTTAGAATGTTCAAATCTGATAATATTACACTATCTTTGTCAATATGTAAAAATGAATGCACTTCGACCCTACCTGTAATGCCATCGGAATACGCCCTCTACTACTTATCAGAATCATTGAAATCATCTCCTGCATTTGCAACCGACCGGGAGCTACTCCTTTCGTATCTAATACAATTTTGTCTCCCCAGTAATTCATCAAAGACACTGGCAGGCTCATATCCCGTATATATGGGTTGATTTGCGAACACAATTAGGTTATAGAACTGAGGTTGTTTTCAGCGATCGAATATCATCATGTCTGCTCAAGGTAAAAAAGGATGGACAAGTATCATGAAGGTAAGAATAAAAGGATTTTTTAAAATTACTTTTAATATAATTTTTTTCTCGAAAAGTATGTATCAGAGGTAATGACCTGTTTTGGAAAGGGTGCTTTATCTTATGTTTCACA
The DNA here is from genome assembly GCA_035222895.1 of Strongylocentrotus droebachiensis. NCBI lineage: Eukaryota > Metazoa > Echinodermata > Echinoidea > Camarodonta > Strongylocentrotidae > Strongylocentrotus > Strongylocentrotus droebachiensis. Next base: position 36,784 of record JAVYIG010011172.1, on the reverse strand, counting down.
ATGCTGATAGTTAATTTCGAGGGTAGATCGATTATGTACGAAAAGTATTATGACATATTCCCCCTTTTATATATTTTTTAAATAATTTCTTATTGTTTTAAACTCTTTGAAGAGTTATTCGAGGTCGCTGACAAATGACTTTTATTGTATTAGGGATGTCAATCGTTTCACTGGTTATACCTGTTGCACTCATGTAATATTAAAAGGATCGGATGTATACAAATGCCGACCTAACACAATGAAACTTTCTTATGATGATAGATCACACACAAATATTGGAAGACGGAAAAGTAAATAAATGTTATAAATCAAGAGAAACAAAACTTACCTTATCAACAAAAGTATCGGGAGTTTTTATTTCATATTTTAGAGTATTTGGCTTTTGTACATATTTTGTTGATCATGTACAAAGTTGACTCCGGATTAAAACCCACACTAAGAAAAATCACATTTTCCAACAAGTATTCACCGCAATGGAAAGAAAGATTCTTGTAATTTGGTAAGTTTACCGCACAGTATACGTTCTTCCCGCTATCCGAACTTCCAGATATAGGTTTTATGAATAATGATAAGAATACTAACAACGAGAATTTGACTGCATTTAAGCCTTCTAGTCAGAATAAAAGCCGAATCGGCTTCACATCGTAGACAAACGCACTACTGGTATGACGCTACTACGATTGTTTCCTCCAAGGAAGCGTGAAATTAATTGAAATAATAATTTAATTAAAGGTAATACAAAGTTTCGGGAAATTTTGAAATTGGGTGGATAATGATTCTTTACAATTTTAATATAATTGGATACCCCTGTGGATGTATTATCAGCACTAGAAAATTTAGCCCCTAAAAAACTTCTGCTTTCGAGAAAAATTGAATATAAAAATTTACCGGTGCTCCCGGTAAATTTTGATAAATTTAAAAAAGCGCCTACGGCCGTACAATGGTAGTTGCGACCATGAAAATCTCAGAATATGTAGTTGTGATATATAATTTCCAAACGGAAATAGCTAATCGGTCGATTTTAGTCAAGAAATATTGTTTCATAGCTTAATAAATATATTGACCTTGAGAGGGAACTATACAACACAAAGAGTTTATTAATGCTAAATATATTACTCATTGCGGATATAGTATCGAAAATAATATCGCTAGTGATATTCGTTTGTCTCGCAATGTGGTCAATAAGGAATCTAAAAGATCACGACGTTTCGTATGCTACTGCAATACTTCGTCAGGTGATAAAAACTGTTGTAAGCAAGGGTCTTTTATACTTTACGGGAGGACCGTAAAGCGGTCTAAAATTCGATCGATAATTGGAACAATAACGCCCAATGCCTATTGGTCGACGCACACGGTGATCGACCAATCACCAAGGCCGCTGGTTCGGCGTTTATTATTTACAATTTCATAACTTTAGAATCGATTTCAACCGCGACAACGATCACCGAATACTATAGGATCGCATATGCTTCCAATATGTTCATTTGAACCAAATTCATGACCCCATACCAAAACTTTGTATTACCTTTAATCGTATCATTAAGATTTTAGAAGTTTGAATATTCATATCAAATGCTATTGTAAGTTCTTCCAGAATGGGACCGTGGTGAGATCGTAAAGTGTGCGGTGGGTTTTAGAGGATCTTCATGTACTTACTCTTAGTTTACGCAGAAAGGCGAGCATAAAGTAACAAACGGGCAATGTTTTAGGCATACCATATATAACGTTGTTTACCCAGTGAAGTCTCATCAGCTTCAATACTGTTCTCCCTGAAGGCCCTGCAAGTATTATTACCAAAGCGATAGCAGGTTACTCATTTAATGTTGATTACCATCTTGCCAAATGACGTTAGTACCGGCGTGATCGAGATTCGAACCCTCATACCTCAGATCGGGAGTCAAGTGTATGAACCACCATACCAAGACACCGTCTTGCTTTAGTAATATAGGAAAGGAAAGATGAATGTTCATATTGATGTGCTTCAGAATGGAAAGGCATAGGACAGCAGCCATTGCGAGAAAAAAACAGTAATGCATACCAACAATAGAAATGGCGCTAAGGAAGGACATGCAGTTGGAATAAAACTTGTTATGACAACAACTGGAAATCAAACAACACATCCATGTTTCCTAATGACATCAACGCGGTCGTCACCTCTTCGCCAATCATCATGCGTTTGATTAATGTTTGCTTCGTGCATTTCGGATCGATAATGTTTACAATTTCTCGACTTTATACTCGTATTATAGACCCATCTAATAAAACAATTAAGATTGCGCATGAATGACATGCATTGCACTTGGTTATTGATGAGACGGACAATGAACTGTTTTGTTAATTATTACTTACATGGTGAAAAAAGGGGAATAGTAAGAGACAGTAAGAGAGAAAGAGAGAGAGAGAGAGAGAGAGCGCACAAGGAAAGCGAGGTCGTTTTAATTGAAAGAAGGCAACAAGATCGGAGAACAACAAAAACGGAACGGACAATTGAAGACAGAAAAGGAAAAGGAGAGAGGTCAAGATGAAAAGGGCGAAGAGATTAAGGGAAAGAGTAGAGAGAGAGAGAGAGAGAGATACAGAGAGACACACAGAGAGAAGGGGTGAGCGGAAAGGGAGGGAGAGAAAGAAAAAATAGCATGCAAAGAGAATGTTTATGCACGAAATAAATATTTCAGCTTCACTGATCAACTTCTTGTCGGTAGGCCCATGTATAATTCAATGTTGCAATGTTTCATTTTTCTTTCACCAGACTTACTCTTGGACGACCTGTTTCCTCATCGTGAACATATTATCTCCTGCAACAGGTAACCTCCTAAAATAATTCTTGAATACAAATATTCTAAAACAGCCTTTGACAACAAATGCAAATAAGAATATTTAATTGAATTGCCTTTTATTGTCCGTTCAGGAATTTATTTTCACTGGTTTTACATTCATTGTACATGTACATACTACAAGAAAAAATACACCCTACAGTAATAGCAAATGTACATTATCACAAACAAAATAACATTCTGAAACTAATTATTACATTGGAACACAGACAAACATTTATACATTGATTGCAGAATACTTATAAACTACATCCATGTTACCATTTCAAGTTGATTCAAACCTTTAAGATTCCTGTGTGTTTATTTGAAAATGTGGATAATTTAAGTGTTATGAGCCCTGACATAATTCAGAACAAATATATGAATTGAAACCAGTATTTACGTTTGAGTGACAGAACCCCGGGCTTGGGCGGTAAAGGTAGTGTATCCATTTTGCAGCCAACATCAAATTCTGTAGAACTTTGCAGGAATTATGAATATGTCACGTATGTCCTATCTGTGAAACTTAAACGTTAGCAGTGTCCTAGTGTTCAAAGTATGCAAGGAAACCCGTTTAATTCCTAGACTTCACTGTCAGACACTATTAATTGACAACCTGACTTTTTTTTAATTTTACATAAATGAGCTGTAAAAGCTACATGAGTATTTGTCTACATCAATAACCCACTTTCTTGTAATGGCCAAAATTAAACTGATGGAATCTTTGCGCAGCACAAAAAGTTTGACCATTCGGTACAAGGGTCTGAAAATCAGACTATTTAATAAAACGAATGCAATCCCTAAATTCGATTTGACAACAAACAGTCATTATTCTCCCACAAACAGACATTTTCAATCCCTTTCGTTTTGAGGGAAGTTCAACATTAGTATTATCTTTCAAATGCCGTTGGAAGTTAACTTTTTCATTTTTGGGGCCTGCAAATCATGGGACATCATGTTGTGTATTGTATTACTTTTGATCAATTATTATGTTATGTATTGTATTACTTTTGATCAATTATTATTATTACTTATGTGAACTTAAATAGATTTTAAAAATGTAAATAATTATAGTGATTGATTTTAAATAGCTACACAAGAATAATGTTAAATGTTACCAATACTGTTTGAATGAATGATTGTAACAAATGAAATATCATGTTATGTAATGGAGCTCATGTATATGTAAACATGCACAATTCAGCATTTTGGCTGCGAGGCATTGTTTTTTTTAATAAAACCATTATTGAATTGAATTGAATTGGAACCTTTAAATAGATGAATGGCGTTAGGGACAAATTATTGCCTGAAACGGGTTTTCTGTTTGCGCGGTGCGCATAGACGTATACCCGAACAGTTAAATTGAAAGTTCTCGTTGAGTGGGTGGGTGGTTGGGGTCCTGCATAATTTACATGAGACTCTGTATTGATAAAGATTATCAAGGACTAGTAGATCTATCCCTAATGACAATTAGCAACCAGCATTATCATTAACACTTAGCATTAGCAATGAACGAACACCCTCATATATTATTTTGGACGTTATTGTCAGGAGCCTCCAAACTAGTGAGGGTGTGTGTGTGTGTGTGGGGGGGGTACACTTATTATTTTCCTATATTATTATAAAAAGTTCTATCTGTAGCTAAGTTTCATTTCACGTCATTGCAAAATATATTATGCTCGTTCAAATACCCACCTTCCCCTCTGCACACACACACACACATACACACGCGCGCGCGCGCACATATACACGCACACATCAACCTAATGTGATTAGGGGACAACTGAATGATAATTTCCATGTAACATAACAAAAATATCCGTATGATATAGAATATCATATACATACATTGGATTTTTAATAACCTATCAAATACATTCTTCTAAGATGTGTTTTCAAAGTGGAATTATTAATCTAATTGTCATTTAAAATGTATTTTACTTGATATGCTAGATTTGAGAACACGACTTTGATGAAGTTTAATGGCAGACCAAGGTACAAGCCTTTCATAGACCAGCATATTCTCATTATAACATGCACATTTTGTAAAGTTTAGGCTTATACTAACTCATGTCTATGAGCGCAGTACAGCATGTTTATATGGTAGCTGCGCTATATAAATGGACATCTTGATATTATTATTATTCAAATTATTATCATTATTATTATTATTATTATGTCAAATTTGAAAGAACATACAATTTAAATGACAAAATCATCTTTGTTTGATCAAAATCGGTTCAGAGACGGCAGAAATAGCCATAAATATAACGATTTATAATACTTGTGTACCACCACAAATATTATATAATTTGAAAAAGCCGTTGAAAAAACGAAATATCGCCTTTTACGTCGTATTTCAGTCACTGTCGATGTTGGATTTTTTTTTTTTTTTTTTTTTTTTTTGGGGGGGGGGGGGGGCATTTTCGTGTTGGTTATATTACGCTCACCAGCCGGCCAATGTATTGTTATTTCTAATTAAATAATTAATTAACGGTCACCATGTTTTTTTAAAGTGGAGAATTGGTATGATCGTATTGGCTAAATTTCACACATTTTGGGGTCTAAAATTACCTTCATAGCAATTTTAGGTTCTAAAAGGGCACTAGAAATGTCATAGATAAGAATAAGACCAATAACCATGCACTTTGAAGGCATTTGCGGTCTGAAAACAGAACTCAACTATCCCTTTAATTATTGATTTTTCTACCGATCTATTTATTCATTTATTTATTCTTTCATTGATTTCCATTGTAGCATCACCTGACGTACATGCCGTCTGTCCTCATGTGACCGTGATGTCATGTCCTTCGATCACTCTGGAGAGCGGTGAGACTGTACAGTTGATCCTGAAACCCGTGCAATCCGATCTAGACTGGTTAATATCCAACCTCCCTACAGACCTCTCGATTCCTGATGATGTCCGGCGTTACTATTGCACCCTACCAGGTAGTATTTACATGCACAATCCTCGAAATGAGGTGGCACGAAACAAGGTTGAGGTCTCGTTTTTCCGAAGGTTTATATCTCCGAAGTTTCGTACTACCGAAAAAATGAATTTCCCCATACCAGGAAGTTCCCAATTCCATGGTTGAAAGAGGGTTAATTTTTTCTTGAGTATGTAGCTCGGAAAATGAAAAAGGGCTCGTTTTTCGGGAGTTAGTAATTCCGATGGTTCTACGTCATTTTCGAAATTACGTAAATTTTAATTTTCGGAAGTACGAACCATGGGAATAAGCCAATTATCGGAATAACTACCTCCGGAATAATGCACCTTCGGAATTATAGACCTTCGGAAAAATGTACTTGAAAAACAACGCTGGAGCCGAAAAAACGCATTCATAATTCATATTTTTCCTCTTCTTCTTCTTCGCTGCTTCCTTCAATCTCGTAGAGCTTTGGTGTAGTGTTCGTCAAAAGGATAGGGTGCATGTGCCAATAATTAACAAGGTGCAAGTAAAAGCAGCCTTGGATCTCGCTGCTGCAACCTCTCGTCAATTGGAGACAAAAGGCTCCGACAGATAGGGCTGTCACGACATTGACTGGGAGGGTGCATGTTCCATGTCCTCACATTTCTGGGGTAGGAGGAGTTTTGGTGCTGCTGAGTCCTTTGGTGCTGCTGATCAATGAATTTCCCGTCAAATTATTGACGTTTGCATGTGTCTCTTGCGATTAGAAGCCTTTTCATTGTGCAATCGTACACAGACAGTAAGGTGGCAATTTAATTGTACTGAAAATTCAATAACCAACAGATGGAGCGTTCTCTTTTATACAAATATTGTTGTATTAACAAACAAAAATCCACACTGTAGGCCTAGGCATACAACATGTACATCACACGCAATAGATCCAAGATTACCAGCGAGAGCCCCCCCCCCCCCCCCCCCTCCACCTTCGGAATCGTATAGGGCCGCTGCTATTATCTCTCAGGAAAGTACCCTATATAGTACATGTACGTTCCTTTACCGTGTGCGTAGGCCATTTAAGGGTTTTCGAGGGTAGATTTTTCCAAATACGAACTTGTTTATGATGCTTAAAATTAGTTTTTAATGTAATGGTAGTTGACATAGCACAGGAAACCATTTATCCAGGTGCGTATCAAGGCTTTTCCAATAGGGGGGATGGGGCGGAAATTTGAAAATCGCACAGACCGTTATTTAATTAATTCAAGATCCCAATACTGACAAGGTCATAGAAGCACCATACCAGTAACTACCAGCGGGCACAGGCTTTGGAAAGGGGACAGGCTCACGCCACATCACCGTCACTTTAACTTTGAAATTTGTTATCCAATGAATACAAAAGATATATCATGAGTGCTTTTTACATGAACCCTTTTTGAATAAATAAATTATGCTGGATTGCGATCCAGATTGCACAACCTAAAATGATAAGATGGTCATCCCCAGTACGCTTGCAGTTCTCAATTATGTGCACCCCTTCCTCCTTATTCCCTCATCCATCGTTACCGTCACTGACATTTACGTATATGGCCGGCCCCCTCTTCAATAAAGGCTCCCAAGATTTCTGGAATAACCCAAAATGTTCTGATTACCATACTGCCGCTCTTTGGAAGGGCCGGGCGCGGCCTTTTCAGAAGTATTTTTATACTAACCTTTTTAGGCACTACGGCTTAAAATAAACAAGCATGCTTATAATTTTTTGAAAATAAGCTGAATTCCGACTCAGTTTTGCACATCCCCCCCGCCTCCATGCGTGCGCATTTCAGACGCACATACCCCACCCCCAAAGTTTTCCCGTTTTTGTCGTTACTGTTACTAAGTGCCATTTCCTTGTCTTTCATCTTTTCTCACCCGGCTTCTCTCTTCTTTCTCTTTTCTCTTACTCTTTCTCTCTCTCTCTCTTTCTTTTCTTTTCTATCGTTTTTCTTCTGTATTCTTTTCTCTTCTCCTTTCTTTTTTCTCTTCTTTTCCTCCTCTTTTTTTCCTTCTCTTTTTTGTTTGGCGCCGTCAATAGGGTGGCCGCGGCCGTTTCGGCCCCCCCCCTCCTTGGATCCGCCACTGAATTATTATAACAGAAGATGAAATGAGCTTACAGTGAAGAAGAGCTATCAAAAAATGAATTGACATTTTTTAGTAATGTACCAACAAACTTGTGTTTCCTTTTTTTCATTTTTAAATGTATTAGACCCTTGATAAACCAATTTTCTTATCCATCTTTGTCCCCCTGTGTTTTTTTTGTTACCAGCATGCCGCTCGAACCCTTGTCTTCATGGAGGCACTTGCGAGGAGACGGAGACAGGATTTACTTGTCTCTGTTTAGATCGCTACCGTGGTGAAAGATGTGAGGAAAGTAAGTGAGACAAGGCTAGAGGCAGGTTCAGGTTTTTGTTGTACGGGAGGGGTGGGGGCGAGGGACCCTTGTCTTAAATGGAGATGAATGTACTTGTGAGGAGAGCGAGGTGTGAGTATGCTAAGTGTGATATGGCAGAGGCAGATTCAGGTATTAGTAGGTGGCGAGGGGGGGGGGGTTCAAACAGGTATTACTGTCTCTCCCTAGATCACAAATCATTTATCAATGATTCACTAATTACATTCACACAAGCACCAAACGTGTTCTAATATGACTAAGGTTTGAGTACTTAGTGACTATGATGTAAAAATGAGTCGGACAATTTAGCGCCCTACGCAAACTAATTTGTATATTCAGGTTTAATGAGAGAGCTGAGAAAGTTACATGTTCAAGACACTTTACATACCCGTAAATTCTTGTTTTCCCCAGGTCACTAAATGAGTTCCATTTTTTTTTCATTTTTACCCCTCAATATATCTGTCTTATTTTGATTTTTAAACTCTATAGATGTAACCATCCATTCGTTAAAGCTTCTTGGTGAAAAGAAAAATGAAGGAACACTTGCCTTTACGTCCAGCATCAGTCCTAACACGTACATGCTGGTACATCAAGATCATTGGAACAAGAACTTATCCCGATTGGCATGTCAGTATCTAGGGTTTGAAGGTAAGACATTAGCATTATCATCTTAATGGCCCTCCAATTATGTCTATTATCTGCTTTTCTTAATCAGCTGGTATTGCTGATTTCATTTGTGGTTGCAAGTTTTTTTCAGGCATTGCAAATATGTAAAGCATTATTTTCCCCTGCTACTTTTTCCAGCAATCTTCCCTGGTAATATATTATGTAGAGTTGCCGTGTGGTTAACTCGCCAGACTGTCGATCACAAGGTCCGCGGTTCGAGACCCGCCGCGACAGTAATGTCCTACGGCAAGGCATTGATCTTCATTTGCCACACTCAACCCAGGTGATGTAAATGGGTACCTGACAGGAATTAATCCTTTGAAATGCTAGAGCGCCGCAATGGCAGCACAGCTAAAGCCGGGGTAATAATCTACAAGTTTGGAAGCGCTTAGTGATTGAAATAAGCGCTATATAAAAACTGACTATTATTATTATAATTATTATTTATTTTTCTAATTTATCCTTTCGGTATGATAATGTGACTAACAAATTGCATTTGCCTCTCTCTTATTGTGTTGATGAGATTAGTTATCTTTCCTGTACATGCTACATTCATAATCTTTCCTAAGAACCAGGTCTATGTGACCTTTAATCTTCTCGCAAGCTCTTTGTCTATTGTCCAACACTCACACCGTCCCGTAGATAAAAACTAATCAGATATAATGATTTAAACTTTTAAAGCTACGATTTTTATGAATTCATGGTAATGTTCTTATTTGTTTATCACGGATTTCATTTGATTAAGTGTACCCTTTGTCATTTGCAATTCTTTCATTTATCTCATGAACACTTTTCCAATCTGATGCTACAGTGTACCCAAGGTATTTGAAAGTGTAAAGTAGCTAAATATTGTTTCCCTTTATTTGTGAGATTCCAATGATGGATGTGTTTGGGTCTTTTTTACAAATATTATAATAAACTCTGTTTATTGTTTTTTAGATATAATTATTGTTAATATATATTAAGTTATTTATTAATGTATTTAAAAAAGAAAGAATCATCAAACACTGGTGACATGATCAGAAGTATATATAGAATATGGTAAAAGTTGGAGATTTAAATTCCATATTTAGTTGATTTTCTCCCTCTTCAACCTGAATCCCTCTCTTATCGTTTCCAGTTGTCAAAACTCTTGCTTCGGGGGCATACCCAAATTGTATATGTTGTATGTCGTCACAAATCAGTTCTTGTGGTACCCGATTAAGTTAATATTTGGTTGTGGTTTGCATTTATTTTCTTCAAAATAATATTTTGACTACTCTGGTATACTACTTTTTACTTCAACTTTATTGAACAAGGAGTATTTGCGACGGTGAGCGGTCCACTGTACGATTCCACGTCCGTCGATGCTCCTGCTGAAGCCGAATCAGTGATATGCCCTACTAATGCCACAAATATCACCGAATGCTGGTACAGTGAGACTAAAGTGGGACAGATAAACGAGAGTGAAATTATTTCCAATTTATGTTGCCCCGGTGAGTAATAATAATAATACTAATAATGATAATGTTAGTAATCGTGATAAAAAATATAATAATAATGATAATATTAATACTGTTAATAGTAATAATAATGATAGTAATAGCGATGAATATGATGATGATGATGATGATGATAATAATAATGATAATATGCGTTGTCTACACAGGGTTGACACAGAGTAACATCATCAGTGAAACTGTATCAAAATGAACACGTGTTCTACATGTACATGGAGTCTAACAAATGGAGAGATATTTTGATTGGCAGCATCTTTAAAAATACTCGACCATCCTCGATGAAAATTCATTGATAACCTGTAGTAGAATCACCGAGTAATCCTGTGAATTTCAAATAATTCAGGCGAAAAATACTAACTTATGATTATATTTTTGTAATGACACGCAGCATTTTCAAACTCTTATTATTTCTTATTATTTTTTAATTGCAACCGAAACTTGAGGATTGATTTCAAACACAAATTAACACAAAAACATATAGATAACAACTGTTGAACCTTATACATACTTATAGTAATAACAATGTGCAACAATCAAATCATTAAACATTCATTAAATAAATTAATGAAAGCTCATGAGTAGGCCTACAATTTTTCATAACGATGTTATTGTTGCAAGTCATTGCTACGAGGAAAGTGTACTAATTAGCATCATTGCACAATAAATTAGCTTACACCTGGCGCCTAAAAGTTTCCTTGCAAGCTCTAAAATTAACATCAATTATTGGTATAAAAAGGGTTAAGAATTAAAAATAATTTCATTTCCACACACATCAATGTAATTAAATGTCTTCAGTGTTTTGTGCATTTACAACCTAAATTAAATATATAAGAGTTGAATACGAAAAATAGTTTTAATAGTTTCTTTAAACAATGCCATGTGTTTCCTACTGTATAGTGCTTGTCATAATGATTTAAATGTAAATGCATAGAAAAGGCACGTAACTCATAATTCACTTAAAAACCTTCTTGAAATAATTTATTTTGCATCTTGTTCTTAAAAGACGTTTTAAATACAGGTTCATGACATTATCTTAATGAAAATATTTGTCGCGAAAGACAAAAGTGATCTCTTTGTAAACATTTGACAAATTATACATTTTGCCAAAATAATGTTATCTCTGTAGTATTTACTTGGATTGTATATCCTTATAAGATTTAAGGACAAGCTAGGGGATATTACAAAACCTCACCTACAAAATTTCACCGAGGATGGTAAGATGCTTTTTAAGTATCATAATCTCGTTGCATTTTTGCAACACCACGTATACTGACGGTTTTATGACTTGCTATGGTGTGAAATATAATTTTTAACTCTCGTGTTTATTTGCACTTCTAGGCGTCTGTCGTTTAACTCTGTTATACACTTTTTTTCATTTCTTGACTTTATTTTCAACAGTGAACCCGTATAATATATCTGGCCAACCACTCGGCCTTGAAAGTGGTGCTCTTGCCGATTCGGCTTTCTCTGAATCATCCTGCTACTCGGCGTCCTTCTGCAGCCGTTTTGGCCGCCTGAACGCTAAGACAGTCTGGATCGCAAAGCTACGAAAGACCATTAGTGCCACGAAGAAAAAAAAACACACTTTCTACTAATCTGTTTAAACAGATTACGATATTTCTTCTAATCTGTTTAAACAGATTATAATCTGTTTAAACAGATTACGGTATTTCTACTAATCTGTTTAAACAGATTACGGTATTTCTACTAATCTGTTTAAACAGATTACAGTACTTCAACTAATCTGTTTAAACAGATTATAATCTGTTTAAACAGATTACGGTATTTCTACTAATCTGTTATAACAGATTACGATATTTCTTCTAATCTGTTTAAACAGATTATAATCTGTTTAAACAGATTACGGTATTTCCACTAATCTGTTATAACAGATTACGATATTTCTTCTAATCTGTTTAAACAGATTATAATCTGTTTAAACAGATTACGGTATTTCCACTAATCTGTTATAACAGATTACGATATTTCTTCTAATCTGTTTAAACAGATTACATTACTTCAACTAATCTGTTTAAACAGATTACGGATCCTACTTTTGTCACTTCCCCTGGCCTGCGCGCGAATTTTTTTTCCGTACTCGAGAGGGCAAATACCCCATGTGCGCATGCGCGTGGACTTGTGATTTCTCTGCTACTTCCCATACGAAATGTACATGTATTCGCATCTACTGTGCACGATTCGCGTTCTACGAGTAAACGATGGCATAGTAGTCTTCAAACACAGACTCTGATTTGCCAGTTTGACAAAACAATTACGCATATATCGTGCGTAGCAATAGTACTAGTATTCAAGTCTGAGTAGTTGTATGATTCAGACATTTTAGTGCTTACAGAAATGCATCCCAAATTGAATAGCATGGTATAGTAGTCTGCAAGCACAGACGCTAATCGGACAGTTTGACAACATAGTGTCTTGAGTAGTGCTTTATATTCAAATATGTGTAGTTTTATGATTCAGACCCTACTGGTGCGTGTATTGGAAAGGCATCTCAACTTGCAGAGCGGCATAGTAGTCTGCAAGCACAGACGCTAATCTGACAGTTTGACAAAATAGTGTTATTCAAGTCTGAGTAGTTTTATGATTCAGACCCTACTGGTGCGTGTATTGGAAATGCACCTCAACTTATAGAGTGGCATAGTAGTATGCAAGCACAGACTCTCCTTTGACAGTTTGACAGAATAATATAGGCCTATTGTGTATTGAGTAGTGCTTTTATTCAAGTTTTCGTAGTTTTCTGTGTTGTGCCACTGCTCTCTCACTCTCTCTCTCTCTCTCTCTCTTTCTCTCTCTCTAGCTCTCCCTCCAGTATGCTCGCACTCTCTGTATTACTTTTATTTATAATCATGGTCTGCTGAGAGCCAGAAGGATGTTAACTCTTAACACAACGAATGCCCTTCTGGCTCTGAACAAACGATAGTAGGCCTATATATGATAAACCCACACACCATAAGGTCATTTATTGGCCTTCTCAAAACCGTCATTCTGTAACAATATTTCTAACTTTGGTCTAATAACTCTTTTGTCAGTGCAATCAATGGTCGAATGAATAATAAAATTGTGATTTTTATCTAGTTTCCGTCCTTTGTATTGATTTATTATGTTAAAATTGATAACAACATTTAGTATAAGTTACAAGTATCTCTTTTATTAAAGCACAAGCACACACACACACCCATACACGCCACACCACTTAATTTTAAATGTAGGCCTGAATTAAAAAGTTATTAATTAGCATACAATCGTACATGAGCTCTACCATCAAATGAGTGTTTTTGACAATGATCAAACATGAATCAACAGTGCAGTAAAATATAAACATAGGCAAGTTTTTTAATTCTTTTAAATTACCTGGTAAAACATATTCTTAAAAATGACTTAAATGGTCTTTAGGATTGCAGGACACAAGAACACCCTGAAGAAGAAAAAATTTCATAGTAGTGCTTATTTGGGGAAAAATACCCCTCGCCGCCGCCGCCGCCCCCCCCCCCAAAAAAAAAAAATGTCCACAATTTTATTATTCATTCGACCATTGATTGCACTGACAAAAGAGTTATTAGACCAAAGTTAGAAATATTATTACAGAATGACGGTTTTGAGAAGGCCAATAAATGACCTTATGGTGTGTGGGTTTATCATATATAGGCCTACTATCGTTTGTTCAGAGCCAGAAGGGCATTCGTTGTGTTAAGAGTTAACATCCTTCTGGCTCTCAGCAGACCATGATTATAAATAAAAGTAATACAGAGAGTGCGAGCATACTGGAGGGAGAGCTAGAGAGAGAGAAAGAGAGAGAGAGAGAGAGAGAGTGAGAGAGCAGTGGCACAACACAGAAAACTACGAAAACTTGAATAAAAGCACTACTCAATACACAATAGGCCTATATTATTCTGTCAAACTGTCAAAGGAGAGTCTGTGCTTGCATACTACTATGCCACTCTATAAGTTGAGGTGCATTTCCAATACACGCACCAGTAGGGTCTGAATCATAAAACTACTCAGACTTGAATAACACTATTTTGTCAAACTGTCAGATTAGCGTCTGTGCTTGCAGACTACTATGCCGCTCTGCAAGTTGAGATGCCTTTCCAATACACGCACCAGTAGGGTCTGAATCATAAAACTACACATATTTGAATATAAAGCACTACTCAAGACACTATGTTGTCAAACTGTCCGATTAGCGTCTGTGCTTGCAGACTACTATACCATGCTATTCAATTTGGGGTGCATTTCTGTAAGCACTAAAATGTCTGAATTATACAACTACTCAGACTTGAATACTAGTACTATTGCTACGCACGATATATGCGTAATTGTTTTGTCAAACTGGCAAATCAGAGTCTGTGTTTGAAGACTACTATGCCATCGTTTACTCGTAGAACGCGAATCGTGCACAGTAGATGCGAATACATGTACATTTCGTATGGGAAGTAGCAGAGAAATCACAAGTCCACGCGCATGCGCACATGGGGTATTTGCCCTCTCGAGTACGGAAAAAAAATTCGCGCGCAGGCCAGGGGAAGTGACAAAAGTAGGATCCGTAATCTGTTTAAACAGATTAGTTGAAGTAATGTAATCTGTTTAAACAGATTAGAAGAAATATCGTAATCTGTTATAACAGATTAGTGGAAATACCGTAATCTGTTTAAACAGATTATAATCTGTTTAAACAGATTAGAAGAAATATCGTAATCTGTTATAACAGATTAGTAGAAATACCGTAATCTGTTTAAACAGATTATAATCTGTTTAAACAGATTAGTTGAAGTACTGTAATCTGTTTAAACAGATTAGTAGAAATACCGTAATCTGTTTAAACAGATTAGTAGAAATACCGTAATCTGTTTAAACAGATTATAATCTGTTTAAACAGATTAGAAGAAATATCGTAATCTGTTTAAACAGATTAGTAGAAATACCGTAATCTGTTTAAACAGATTAGTAGAAATACCGTAATCTGTTTAAACAGATTATAATCTGTTTAAACAGATTAGAAGAAATATCGTAATCTGTTTAAACAGATTAGTAGAAAGTGTGTTTTTTTTTCTTCGTGGCACTAATGGTCTTTCGTACAAAGCCGCCAGATCAATACCAATGGATGCAGATCCAAAGTGAGTCCAGTTATATCGTAACGGCCATAACGACCCAGGGTAGAAATAACGATGATCAGTGGGTGACGTCATATACCGTGTCGTCTAGTTTTGACAACGTGACTTGGCTTGATTATTTGAACGTATACTCTGGATCAGTTGAGGTAATTGCAAAACTGCGGTTCCTCAATTACATTACAAAAACAATTAATCAGTGGTCTTTGTGTTCAGAGATATACAATGTAAACTCGTTAGTACTCTATATGACTGTGAAAACTTTGTTGTTATAATACAGCTTTGTTAATGTGCCATGGCTGCAAAAAAGTACCCTGTCCAAATGAACAAACAAAACGAGAAAAAAAAATTATTACTTAGAAATAAACCGATTGGATTGTCTTGCTGAAGTAAACAGTTGGTAAAACAATGTTTTTATATACTGTAATTTATAACATTAATAGTGTTATTATTATTGTTATTTTATTTGGCAGTAAAGAAAATACATGAGAAATCAGAAAACAGACAATTAAGCAAGTATATACAAAATATTATACATCAAATGGAATGCCAGGGTCAGAAAATGTTAACCAATAAAGGTTGCAAAAAGCCTTCTTTAATCCCCAGTTCAAGTGGTTGCAAATATAAACTGCTTTTTTGTTAAATGTTCAAGATAAAAATATCCACCTGATGTTAGTTTATGATTAATGCCGAACCAAATATGCCATCAACAAAACGATTTGTAAACAAACCGGGAGAGAAGCTAAAGAAGGGAAAACAAAGGAGAAAAGAAGGAGATACAAAAAGAAAGAGTCTTCCAGTGTAACATAGATTGAAACAAAGAAAGAAAATAAGAGGGATAAAACATAAATGGAACAAAAAGGAAAATCCTTCATATTCCATTATCATTATCATGCACAAAATTAATATACCGCAGATCTCCTGGAGAGAAAAAAATCATTAAGTTGACAAGGTTTTTGAAAAGTCACAATAAGTTTAAGTTGTGCTATATTTATTTTTAAGTTCTAAAACAGGGGAACAGGAAATAGAGAAAAGTAACTCCCATTTCTCTTTTTATGTATGATGGTTGATTTTAAAAAAGTGTAATGGGCAGAAGAAAATTCAAAATATCAATATCATAATATAGGCCTATTTATATAAAAACATCAGAAGATTATAAAACCTTACAACCCAATACGATTTTTTAAAATAATTTTTAGATAAGAAACAAGAATCAAAACTCTCGGAAATGACACCTTGGTTGAGCAAGCCATGTTGATAGGGAGGTTTCGACAACCCCCGAGCGCTGGAACTCAGTATAGCTCTCTTCCATTAACACAATACTGTCCAGGATACTGAGATATGGAAACGAGAGGGAAAAATGATATTCGCTCTGGCTCTTCTTGACGACAATGGGTGTAGTCAGCATTGTATTAACACACAGGCTGTATTATGACCTAACGATGAGCTTCATTAAGAATGAGTTCGCCTTGCAACATTACTTAATGTCATTGTCATTAACCATGTTTTTTTATAGATATTTCCGGGGAATTATGACCGTGATAGCCATGTGACTCACACGCTTGCTAGGCCGATGATTGGACGCTCTTTCCGGATCTATCCAAAGACCAATCACGGTTATCTTTCTTTGAGGATGGAACTATATGGGTATGGACCTCTAACTGATGTTATTGGTAAGTGCAGCGTAGAACTGTTAACGAAAGAGAATGTTTGCTTCTGGTAAAAATGAAAAAGGTGACCTATAATTGATGCCATATGGTATATGGAGAGTAGGACTATGAAGCGATACAAAAGTTGTTGTATTGCCCATTGCGACCAAGCCCAAAATATTAAAATCTACGGTCGGCTTTTCATTAAACTTTTTTTATAAACCTTTTTTTTTGGGAAAAAATATTTAATGAATGAAAAAAATATGTATTAAAGCATTCAAAACTGAAAATATCAGCCCAAAGAGGGAAAAAAGCCACGACAAAAATCGACATACCGACCCAGGTGCTGACACCAAAAGGGCAATGCAACATGTTTTGTTTGTTTAGGCATTACTTACATAGAAGGCTTAAATATATAGTAGGTGCTGAAAGAAATGAAAATAAAATTGTGAGCTTTCCCTCTCTTTGAATGTCAGTATGGGAGAATAGTATAGGAATTGTCCCCAAACTGCATTGCTCTTAAAATGCTCTCATACAAGAAATGATCAAAACTTGAAAATTCTGGTGAAACATTTGTGTGCAGTCCCATTCACCCATTTCTGTGTGCAATGCATGTGACTTTCAACGTAGTTTAATCTCCTTTTTGCTTTTTGTTTCAAATTTTGATCATTCATATGTTTGTAATGTTCTACAAGGCCAACCTTTCACAATTGCTTCTGGACAGTTTCTGTGATAATGTGTTATCATGGCCAGTTCTGAACATAATATTTCAAGACACAGTGAAGAGGGCTGTCATGGCAAATATGACACCATTTTTGTGGCAGTCTGTAACTCGGATAGCTTGCGATGGGTTTAACTCATCCATCGTAAATATCTCTCACCCGAATGCTCTCCGAGCGCGAAGGCAAGCTCAAGAAATGTACAGGGGCCAGGGAACTTCGCTGCGTACGACATGCTTAAACATGCCATATGGTATTGGCACCTTGTCCAGTGTAAGCAAATAACGTTTCATTTCTTTAAGATTTCAACGAATACGGTAACAATTTGATCACAATCCGCCAAGCGCGTATGCAAAGATTAATTCAATTTCATTTGCAATTGTAGAAAAGTAACTATTAATTATTATGTTCCCCCTCGATTAGAAATTGTCGTTTGGGTTACAAAATGTCGTGGTTAGAACTCCCGGACAGGCCGGCCCCATCTGTTATAAGACTAATATTAAAGGTTATTAAATAATTATCCTCTCACACGAAAGCTCGAAAAATACAGGAAAATATTGCTAAAAATATCTCATGTGCATGTTCACATGACAGACGTCTATTAACACACAAACAAAAATATCGACAAAACATGTATTTTTATAATCATGATAATTAATGGTTAACAAAGATTCGTACCATTCCCCAATTACAAATTTCCCTCCTTTTTTCCTTCTCCATATATTGTTGTTGTTATTTGGTTTTGTCATCCTTGCTCGTTTGTCTTTATTATTACGTCATATAACTTGTTGATAGGGTAGATTTCCGGATTGTATTTAATGAAAAGAAAATATTGAAAGAACAAGCTTGCCTAGCAAATTAGTAGGAAAGTTTATTAGTTACAAGGTCAGTTAGGTGTCTTCATCTTTCTTTCTTTTTCCTTTTTTTTGCAGGGTCGCTGAACTTCGATGCGAAACTTGGTTGCACGCCATCTGTCCTCGGTGAGGGGCTTGGCGTGGAAGATGGTCGGATACCAGACTCTAGTCTGACCTCGTCATCGTTCTTTGGTTCCAGCCATGAAGCTTACAGAGGAAGGCTGAATGAAGTTCCTGATAACAGTGGACCCGGCGGTGCATGGGTATCTGCCGGTGCATGGGTCGCTGCCTATAGCGACAACAATGAGTGGATTAAGGTAACTTGCTCTAGCATATCTAAATGTGCGTTGAGATGATTTGAATAAAAGTGTACCCATATCAAGAAATAATGGGTACAGCTAAAATGTATTTAAAAAATCAACCTTCTCTTCGTGATAGGCTGCATAGCCCTTTGAAGATTACCAGAAGAAAAACCTGAGGAAGGGTTCACCTGTCTTTCTATGGGATAACTGAGAAGTATGAATAAAAAAAAGAATAATATACTGTATTATGATATATTTCATGTGTATACAGGCGCGTACGCAGGGGGGGGGGTTATGGGGTTAAACCCCCCCCCCCCTTTGATATTATATATGTGCGTATTTTTAAGGAAAAAAAACGAAACCCCCCCCCCCCTCTTTGGGTTTTTTTTTAAATTATAAAATAAATCAATAATAATAATAATTATGCCAATGGCTGACCTCTTAACCCCCCCCCCCCCCCCACCGCTTATTCAGCGGTTGGCTGAGTCGTTGCGAAATTTTCTGCCCGATTTCAAAATGTTAAAACCCCCCCTTGAAAAAATTCTGCGTACGCCACTGTGTGTATAAATAAAGCTCCTCCATGTTTGGTTAGATATTTGCACACGTCTACAACCCGCTCGAAGGTCATGAATATTATTATTCTTTTTTTGTTCGATGTGTCCTATATTCGTATAATTATGCTCTTCACGCAACAAGAACAAACAAGTGCGGATCAGCTTCGAGCATACGCATTATATTATTGAGTGAGGTCATATCCGCTTGATTTATTCAGGTGTGGTAAAGAATTCATCATTTTGTTGATAATGACACATAATAATTATTGATGAATCAGTGTCCTTCGATTTCTTTACCATAATGAGAAACCAAGCTTGGAGCCGTAATTGAGTGATCGTGACGAGTTACCTTTGGCAGTGGCGGATCCAGGGGGGGGGCCCGGGGGGCCCGGGCCCCCCCCCTTGAGAAAAAAATCATGTAAAATCACGCGATTTTTACCTTTTTTGGGGGTTGGGCCCCCCCCCTGGCGCTCAAGGGGGGGGTGCAAATTTTAAAATTTTCGAGGACCAAAAAAAAAAAATGTGCTCACTACCCCCCCCCCCCCCCCCCCCCACTGAGCGACTTTCGGCTGGCTGAGTCGTTGCGATATTTTTTGGACTCAAAAAAAAAAAAAAAAAAAGTGTCCGCTTACCCCCCCCCCCCCCCCCCCCCCACTGAGCGACTTTTCGGCCGGCGCGATTTTCAAATTTTCGGGAGCAAAAAAAAAAAAAGTTGGGCCCCCTCCCCTAAGAAATCCTGGATCCGCGCCTGACCTTTGGTATGGTTGTTGTAAGCGTTGGTGTCGGACGGACGTTTGTGTCGTGTTTATTACCGATCATGCGTATTATTATCAGAATCAATATTCACTCATTACCATCATTATCATTATTATTGTTATAGTTATTATTATTATCGTCATTGCTATTATTATTATTATACTTATCATTATTATATCTTAAATATTGTTATCATCATCATCGTCATCATCTTGATTTTAATATTCCATTTACATCATCACTCATAATGTTTAACATGACTGTATGGTCCCAAAAAGTCATATATATAAAAAAGGGTCGTTATAAGCACAGCTTGAGGTGACGTCCTCATCATAAATAAGTATGTAAAAAATACACAGTGGAAAGCCGAAGGTCAACAAAGAATAATGCGAGAGAGAGAGAGAGAGGGGGGGGGGGGGGAGGGGGGGGGGGGTTGCGTTCGATTCTATAACCTGGAACATGTCAAGCCTGTAGACAACAAACACTTTGACAGAACTCCTGACAACTCAGATTAAATTATAAGGTTAATGTACAAGGATACATGCTATAAAATGATAGACGTACGTTCATGTTCAAATACCGATGTTACAAATAGAGGCATTAATTAAAAAAACTGTTTTGTAATAATATTAAGGAACAAGTTTAAGGGCTGGTCAAACTCGACCTACAACGAAAACGAGAATTCCCTCCTACAGTCCACTCTGAATAGAAAATTAAAAGGCGTATCTTCAATCAAAAATCCCGCTTTTGCTTTCATTCAAATCTGACCAGCCCTTTCGGTTTGCTCATATTGAAAACAACATGTGTTCAAATGGCTCACATGTTTTTATATATTGCTTGTCCTTAGCATTGTTATCAAAATAATGCAAAATAATCTGCCGTTGGATTCATTAATATTTTATCTTCTTTTCATCGTTAAAATCACACAAAGGTCGACCTCGGCGAGGATACTTTAGTAACTGGTGTTATCATACAGGGATGGATCGGATACGACCAAAGGGTTACGTCATTCCAAATCTCCTACTCAAGGGACAATACAAAATGGACCTTTGCTCTGGAAGAGCAGTGCGGGGTACGAAAAGTGAGTGTCATTTCCCTGCTTCCAAAAAATGCTTATTTCATTTTTTGTCTTCAAATCTATCATCTACCTTTTATATCCATAATTTTGTTGTGACTTATATACAAATGTATTTTTAGAAATTTAAATATTATTTTTGCATGCAATTATTTTTCCATATCTACATATCATTTTAACACATCCAAAAAGGATGAATTTCCTACGCAAATTTAATGGATTGAAATAAAAATTAAAAAATATGAAAAAATTCCATTAAAATAAATTATTCATGTGCCTTGGAGATAAAATCTCTGTGCCTTGTTGCGCTTCTCGAAGAAGAGTTATACCAAGGGATTCCAGGCAAGACATTAATCAACATTTGCCATTCTCCATCCAGGTGTAAATGGGTACCTGAAGTTTCCGGGGGTTACATGAATTGCAGGGCCCTTGGGGAAAAACGGCAGTGATACTGTTGAGGCTTTATTTTGGTTGATGAAGAAAAAAAACAGATTATTATGATTATTATTATAATTAAAATTGTTGGAAATAATATTATCCTTTGTTTTCGTTCTTTTTCAGACATATGCAGGAAATTTTGATGCTGCCACATATGTGACCATACTGTTTCCTGAGCCAGTAACCGCACGGTACGTCAGGTTGCATCCTGTAATGGTAGTAGATATTGCGGCTATGAGATTCGAAGTACTTGGTATCAACACACGAACCATAACGAGTTATCATTAAATTGTTTCATTTAATGATTTGTATTCATTTATTTATTTACTTATTTATTTATTTGTCTATTAATCTATCTATATGTGAATTGATTAATTCATTTACTTACTGAAATATTTATTGTGCTGTAGAATTTAAATTAAAGGTTGAGTCGATCGAAATTATAAATGATTTGAGTAAAGCGCCATAGTTTTGTCATAATAGAAAACAGAGAACACGGTTTGAAGAAGGTAGAGGAAGAATTACAGAAAAGGAGAAACAAACTTCTGGAGTTAGAGATGGCAACAAACAATCTATACGAGTACTCGAGGCGTTCATCTGTGTTGCTGATGTCGCAGATCAGTTGATCGGTGTCTTCATTATCACTCTTCTGAACACAAAAAATGAATGTGTATACATAAATAGTTATCAGTTTGTTGGAAAAGGGTGAGGCGAGAAACGTGGTGAAGAAGTAGGTTTTTAGTCACGTTTTAAATAGAAAGTGGCTTGTAATTTAGGAAACGTTCAGATTTTGATATTTGTAATGACTTCATTGAGGTTCTTTTTATTGAAATATATTTTAAATTTTTTACATAAATGCCCTCTTTGTTTTTGTTTTTGTAATGCATTTGTCTGGTTTAAATTCTATATGTTGATGTTTTGTGTCATTTTAATCTTTGTATTCCTATCTTTTTTTTAGTATAAAAATGATGTAAAAAAAGAAATGATGTAAAATGTATTATCTTTGGGAATAACCTTGATAAGCCATTGGCCTCCGTTTTCCCCACCACATGATTACAATTGAGGAAGTTTCATTTTAACATTTATTATTGATTATGCATATATACTGTATTTGTTTTGTTTTTTAATCAGATGTGGAAATAAAACTTGAACTTGAACTTGATATTAACTTGATAAACGAGAAGAGCAGGTCAGTTTGTGCGAATTCCGATTACAAATAACAAAGTTATACATTTTTGAAGTTGCAATCAATCAAACACAAATTGGCAATTCTGTGATGCATCTTGCGAGCTCTCCTCCCATTTGCTCTGTACTATAAAAAAAAAACATCAATATTTATTTTCCCTCGAGATAATGTTCAATGATTCATGCACCATATATAATGGTCGTTGCAAATATGTATCTATTACATCCCTGTATAGGGAAAAATATATATTCCGTCATGAAGAACGAAGAAAATTAAAGTTCATTAAATTGTATGTAGGCCTACAGAGCCAATTCATGTTGATTGATCGCAACTTCAAGAACTTATAACTTATAACTTATAACTTTATAGGAGTGGAGAATGTGTATACATTGTGTGCGGATAAGCCAGAGTCCGATGACCGGGGTATAATAAATCTGTAAAGCGCTTTGAGAGGGCCTGCGGTCCTGAAATGTGTTATATAAGAACGAACTAATAGTATTATTTAAATTTGTTAGCTTTTATAAAATCAACTTTCATGGTGGATTTCCCATTTGAACCAGAAATAGTGAATCCGAAGGTCAACGAGGAGTACATTTGCAGTGTTAGGAAAGTTGAATCATTCTGCAAAATGATTAATGTATGGTTGACACATTTGACTTGTGGTGTTTCGGTAGACGTCTACAGCCACTAGGGTGTAAAGATTATTTTCGAAGGCACCTTGAATTTTAGAATGCGATATAAATCTGTGTGTCACGTATCTACTACTACTACTACTACTACTACTACTTATAATGTATTTATATACCGCTTATTTTATAGACATGTTCAATACGATTTACAATTACTCAATATGATATTGTTTATTGGTAACATAGGATAAGATGCAGTCATTCTCTGCCAAATGTTTGAGATTATATTTGTATTAGATTCTGACGAACGGTATAGTTTGTTTGCCAATTACGTCAGAAAGGTTAATTAATTCGGGTCACATTGGTGACGAATTAAGGCAGTTGAACATTTCGGAGGTAAAGATTTTGAATTGAGATCAAAAGTTTTACTAGTTTTACGTTTTGCCAATACGAATGGACTTTCATGATTGTTTTGTAGATTGATTAAATTTTTCTTTATCTGAAATCTAAAGGAAAATAAAATGTAATGTTTGATTTGTAGAGGGGTCGTAATAATACTAATATTCTGCTTTTATATTGCGCTTAATACATCTAAGATGTCTCTCAGAGCTTTACAGATATAATAACCATTACCCCGGTCATTGGATTCAATACTTGCCCACACACAGTGGGTGCACAGTCTCCACACCCTGGGGAGCATTCCAGCCAGGCGTTACTTGACGCTCAAAAACTGTTTAACGACAGTTATGTTCTCGAGCAAGGCATTTTTATCTACATTGCTCCTCTCTACCCAGTGGCAGGTGTTAAAGGCTAGCCGGTAGGATAAACGGAGGCCAAAAGGGGACCACCCGGAATGCTCCCCAGGGAGTGGAGAATGTGCCCATTTATGTGGGGAATAGTGATTGAATCCAATGACTGGGGTAATATTGATGATATTGTACGCTCTTTTGTACCATATATCTGTTAAAGCGCTTTTTAAGAAACAGTTATAGCTATTATGATTATTATTGATTGCATGCTTTACCATGTGTCCATTTATAAAGCGAAGGACATTAGTATTTGTTTTCAATGTGTCTAAATGTTTATGCGACTGCTGAAAATAATTGCATTGTATATACTCGCCCATTTTACTAAACATTCAGCACTTGACTAATACTTATTTCACTACGCTGGAGATACGACAGCATTTAATATTCGGTTATGTTGGAAGTACTGTAACAGTAGTAGTTTGATGTAATTATCATGCATGTATCTAGTATACTGTGAATTCAGCAATGTGTGCATTTCATAAGCCCAATAAGTAGGGCTACATTGTCATTTAATCATTAGTCGCACTTATTCTTTGTTTTCAAAAATTTAAAAAACGGAGAGAGGAGAAAGGTAAGAAATTATCAGAATGGTTGAAGAGAGTTTGAGACGATGACTTTTGAAGAAGTGCTTCAATACCAGAGTCAGATGACAAGGTTTTGTTCTATTTCATAACTTAGAAATATATTTTGTGTTATTTACGTTGACTTGGTAATCGAACAATTCATCATTTTCTGGAGCCAAAGTGTAATTTTTTTTGGTATTAATTAGCATTTTCAGTTTGCTGTGTGTCTAAAACTACTGAAACTTTTATATTGAAATTTTAGGAATTTCACCCAACATGAATGTCAAGGTTAATATGGTAGGTTTGAGTGTATGGTAAGTGTAGAAAATGATCGTATGTGCAAAAGTCAATAAATTCAACTTCGTGGAGAAAAAAAGTTGGAAGATGTAAAAGTTGTAGCGACTCCTCTTATCGGAGACAGGACGAAATTAATTTATTCAGACTAAGACGATGTATAATATTTTGAAATGTCATTGCTATTTTTTGTTTTTAAATAGAAGTGAAATAAACTAAATTGAAATGAATTTAATCATCTGTATTGTCTCATCTGTATAGCACTAAGACTTGTTCAGATATGGCACGGTGAAGCATCTCAAGAATGAAAGCCGCCATGTAAACGAATGGCAACTGCGGGCCATATAGCACTTTCGTGTATTTACTGAGCAATTTGAAGTGCATTACATTTTTTCGTCGTTATAAATATATCTAGAAGTAAAAAAGGAAGACAAAAACGCTGCAATTTCGGTGTGTAATATCCAAACGAGGCTCAATATTAAGAGTAACCCGATTGGCATGGCACACTAAAATTACATTTTACAGCCAACCCAATAAACAAAATTACGTGAAAATCACGTCAATATGAAGGTATCGACTAAATCACGCAATTGTCACTGCAATATCACCATTATACTAACGTGATTATCCCTACCTTGGAGACAATGGTTTGTAAACCTAATACTCCCGCGTTTGTTTCATAAACGAAATTATCGCGTCACAGAAACACGTGAAGCGTTAGTGATAGTTTTAGTCAAAATATCTGCGTAAAAAAAACATGAATATTACGAGGCTGACTTGAGATGAATCATGTTCTTCATTCACGTGAAATTTACGTCGAAGAGGAAATATGTTACTGTAACTCGCGTTCAACCCAATAATTACGCAAATGTTACACAATAAATGAACCAAAATAATGACGTTCTCATCCCGTTTCTGAACATCGTATTTTGGATCTTCCATAATTACGTCCAGGCGCGCCGGAAGCAGTTTGGGATTAGAGGGAGTGGAGGAGGGGGTGGGGTGGGTGCAAACATCCTAGTTGCAACTGGTCCATTTGATGAACCAGTTAATGCCAACTGGTAACCCCGGAAATTGAAATGGGCTAAATGATCCAGTTGATCCAGGCTAGTTAGAATTCAACTGGTCTAGCTGAGCCATTAGAACCATTTGGTAAAATTTCCAACCATTTGAACACTGGTACGTCTGTATTTCCAATGTAAAGGCATTGGTAATAAGTAGACTTACATAATTTAATTAATCGAAATTTTTTCGTATACTTGTATTTTATTGAAATTATTTTAGTTCATAGTTAATGTTTCCCTTATTCATGTTTAATTAAATGTTATTTATACGAAGTAGCGAAATGTCCTAATAACTGGTAATTTTTATTTGTAGTATTTTCGAAATGAATTGCATATAACTAAATCATCAGTAATTGAGAGATATGCTGTAAATTCAGATAAATTGTTTAAAAAACATAGATCTGCACGCACCCCATATTCAATATGCAAATTAATTGGTGTCAGCTGGTTCAACTGGAAATATGTCAATAGTCAGTCATCAATTGGTGCAACTGGATATATGCACACAGACCAGTTATCAACTGGTGCAATGAAAAGATGCCAACAGTCAGTTATCAACTGGTGAAAATAGAAATATTCCAACAGTCACGGGATTATCACCACGAAACTTAAATGGTAACTGTGAAACCATCAAGACACCCAAAAATAACTCATATTTCACACCTAGAAATCACGGAATACCCATATTATATTAATAATCCGTTTGAGTCACGAAATCATCACCGCGGAACTGCTGGCAAATTTGACTACCCTTTAAATAGGTGTTTTAAGACACCTAATAATTACTAATTTTTCACACCTAAAAGTCACGTATGCCCAGCTTAGATTAATAATCCGTTTGAGTCACGAGATCATCACCGCAGAACTGCTGGCAACTTTGACTACCATTTAAATAGGTGTTTTAAGACACCTAATAATTACTAATTTTTCACACCTAAATATCACGGATTCACTGCTTAGATTAGTAATCAGTTTTAGCTACGTGATCATCACCAAGAAAGTTATGGTAACTTTGAAACCATTTAAAAAGGTGTTTTAAGACACCTAATAATTACAAATTTTTCACACCTAAAAGTCACGTATGCCCGACTTAGATTAATAATTCGTTTGAGTCACGAGATCATCACCGCTGAACTGCTGGAAACTGTGACTTCCATTTAAATAGGTGTTTTAAGACACCTAATAATTACTAATTTTTCACACCTAAATATTACGGATTCACAGCTTAGATTAGTAATCAGTTTTAGCTACGTGATCATAACCAAGAAAGTTATGGTAACTTTGAAACCATTTAATGAGATGTGTAAGACACCTCAGAACTACTAATTTAATATAACCAGAGATTCACGGACAGAACAATAATACGATTAGCAGCTGTAAGTAACGTGATTATTACCATCAACCTTGGATAACCTGTGAAACCAATCGATAAAGGTGCTTACAAGACCAAATAATTACCTATTTATCACCACCATCGGTTAACGGACACAAAACTCGTTGCTTGGTCAAGTGGTTATTTGGTCATAAACACTTGATTTAAAGAGGTAAGTGGAATCACGTTACTCCAGTCGCGTTATAAATTGGTGGTTTTTAGGTTAGATGAAAACGTGAACAGAAGTACCTTTTTTGTTTAAATGAAGGCACGTGTCGATAACGTTTAAATCTAGTTCAAAAGGCACCATACTTTAAAATCACTTAAAATACACTCCCAAAAGAGGTTACTTTTTAGTGTTTTGTTTATTGGGAAGACTGGCAGCACGAAATAATAATCAACTGAGAGCCTGTATAGTCTTCATCTCGCTTGTGAGTTGTGTTGCGTGTATGATTTGGTAAACAACTCTCAGTAGAATTGGGGACGGGATTGAAATAATCACGATTTTACGCTCAGACGCGATCTCGAGTCTTGTCAACTTCATAATAAATAGATATCTGCTATTTTTGCGAGATATTCGACTAACCTTGAATAAATGTGTTAAAACTCAAATGTGATACCCCCCCCCCCCCCACATTCGTATACACCAGTGGTTATTGAACGCATTTTGTGACCAAAGTGTAAAATGCTTCAAAGATTTCAACACACACAAATATGTGTAGAACCTTTGTTCCGCACAGCTACTTTATTCACCTGCCATTCATTAACACGTTAAAAACAAATTTTAAAAAACAAACAAACAATGAAATGCCCCGGTTTCTTGCACCATATGGAGTGTCGTGGCCGAGTGGTCTAAGGCGCTTGACTCGAGATGCGGAGGTCGTGGGTTCGAATCCCGACACGGCACTAATATCCTAAATTTTGCAAGATAATAACCTGCACTTGTTACTCTCCACCCAGGTGTTAAATGGGTACCCGGTAGGATGCGATCGTCATTGTTGGTCAAACAGTTTTTGAGCGTTAAGTAACGCCTGGCTGGAATGCTCCCCAGGGAGTGGAGATTGTGTACACATTGTGTGCGGGCAAGCACTGAATCCAGTGACCGGGGTAATGGTATATCTGTAAAGCGCTTAGGGACATTTGTAGTAAGCGCTATATAAAAGCGGATTATTATTATATGAAAACGAGCCTTAAACCTTGAATCCTTACGACTTTCTTCAGGATATTTCTGCTTAAAGTGCTTTAACTCACCTCCAGATGGAAGAGCACCGTCATTAAC
This sequence comes from Strongylocentrotus droebachiensis, assembly GCA_035222895.1. Lineage (NCBI taxonomy): Eukaryota > Metazoa > Echinodermata > Echinoidea > Camarodonta > Strongylocentrotidae > Strongylocentrotus > Strongylocentrotus droebachiensis. The sequence continues at coordinate 7,806 of JAVYIG010011172.1, read as the reverse complement.
TGAAAAACAGGACTCGATCTCCTCATTTCTTAGGATGCAAAAGATGACAAGAAGAGTTTGTGACAACTTACCAAAAAGACAAGCAAGAAAACCATCAAACTCACCTGCCCAAAATTTTACAGAAAAAGTCCTTTATCACCTTCATTTGTTACATGTAGGTAATTAAATAAAATAAATTTCTGTGATACACAAAACTGATAAACAATAGTTTCTCACCCAGGCAAGGATTTGTATTACCCATGCTTGCAGAGCCTGTGTAAAACACTGGTATTCGTTTCTCTCAAAAATATAGATTAGTTCACGTAGCCTCCCTTCATTTGTCCATGTACCAGTATCTACTGTGTCACATTTCTATGTCTCTTTATCAGTTATCATCTATGTTGTATTATGTTAAGTTCACGAGGCACTATCACTTGGGGCTAACTTGTAGCTCCCGATTTACCCATTATTTAGAGAATTTACCATATGTATTTTTCCAAATCCAATTTTGCTAAGACACTATTCTAATACGAATACATGGAATGAAAACTAATAAAACAAGATAACATCAATTGTGATTTCATGTGCTCGTATCGAAAGAAAACCGATCAACAGAATTACACTACAGAATTACAATGCATGCCCATTACTGTCCACATTGCTTACAACAAAGTGAAATACATAGGATAGGAAAGACAGGAAACTGAGGTTATAATAGTGACATAACAGGATATGAACAGGATGTGCTTTCCTGCAGGTATGAATATCAAGGTCAATTCAATCAGATGTAATGCCATCTCAACAATATATTTGATATTATTCATACTTAACAGCATTTAACTTCTATACCAAATATTTCAAGAGCGAATTTTACATGATGGTCGGACACTTCTGATAGTTAGGAGGTCCAATCAAAAAGCAGTTCCTGTTCTAGATGCAGTTTTTTTTATCGGATGTGTAGGATATGTAGGACATACACAGGAAGAACGACACAGATTGCAGTCGAGCATTGTGAGTAATTTTCCTCCTACCCACCAATTAAGTAATAATGAGGCATTCAGAAGTCATACAGAGTGTCCTACTAAAGCTACTAACGTACTTAAAGCCTGTGATGAAATGTATACAGTGACTGTCCACTAGACAACATCACCCTGAAATGTTTTAAAGACTCTAAAACATTTCTAATTCTAGCTGGGAAAAAAGGAAAATAGATCTGTGTTGCAGAAAGCATCTTTACTCACGAATGGGTAAGAGAGAAATATTTCGAACGATTGACTTAAGAAACATAAATGTATGTTTTAGAATGTTTTCAATATACAAAATATACAAAATATTTGAATCATTCTTAACAATTTTGTTGTAATTTGTAATTTGACTTTTTGTTTGGTGTACATTTTTGTTTTAAGGAAACCAGCCTGCATGTGAATCATCATGGATTTCTTGACAACAGACATAATAGGGAGCACGTTGAATGTCACTACCACTGCAGAACCAACCATACCCCTGATCTACACCAGTCAAACAGATGCTACAATCATCGCCTCTTTGGCGATCACCATAGGAATACTTGGTATGATAGGTAACTTATTGGTGCTCCTGGCCGTCTCTCTCTCCAAGGACCTCCAGAACTCCACAAATGTTTTTGTGGTGAGTCTCTCTATATCTGATTTCCTCTCATCTGTCTCTCTGCCATTCCAAGGCATATCAGTGCTCTCTGAGACTGGATGGCCTTTTGGGAAAGGGATGTGTGATCTGCTGGGAACGATATTCATCTGGTCTAACCCAACCAGCATCCTGACTCTAACTGCAATTGCAGTCAACCGTTACATTATCATCACCAAGGGTAAGAGAGTACAACAGAAGATCTACACACACCGTGGAAATGCCTTCATGGTAGCACTTGTGTGGCTGTTTCCGTTCCTAGTTCTGGTGATGCCTCAGCTGATTCCCGCAACGGGTGGGATAGTGTATGATCCCAACTTCAGATCCTGTCTGTGGGATTTGGAACATCCTTTAGCTATCGTCTTTCAAAGTATAGCCTCGGTCATCTTTACTGGTTGTACCTTCATCATATTCTTCTGCTACATTGCAATCTACCGCTTTGTCCGGAGACATGTCATCAACACACGCAGCAGGCTGAGAGAATCCAATGACAACCTGGCAATCGATGGCAGAACCAACCAGCAGTCGTCGCGGAAGGGTCCAAGCGTCAAACAGATCAATATCACCAAAAATTTGGCTCTTGTTGTGGTAGTCTTTTTCATCTGTGTTTTGCCTTTCGCACTGAATCTGTATTCACCACACCTTGGATTACACACAGCCTATCTAGCCGGTCTTGTGCTTTTCCCTAACTGTTTGAACCCTATGATTTACGCAGCGCGTCATCCCTGCTTCAAGGTCGTCTTCAAAAGCATGTTTACATGCAGGTTTCACAATATTCCTCATCCATCGGAATGGCTCAAAGCCCTTCTTCACGACGCAGGTTCAGTGAACAGAACAACACAATCAAGCTCTACAGTTTGATGCATGTCTAATGTGTGCCTTCTTGAAAAAATAAGAAAATATATATACCTTTCTGTCAGGGTGTTCATAGAAATCACACAAAAGATGTCTTTGGAACGGTTTGAAGCCCATAGTACACACAGAGAAAAAGAGGTGTAAATTTACTCCCTATAGGGAGTAAATGCTTGTCGAACTAAGTGACACCCCTCAGGGAGTAAATCTACTCCCCAATGTAGGGAGTAAATTAACATCCCACAAGAAGGTGTAAATTTGCACCCCAAGGTTATGATTTTACTCCCTTTAAGGAGTGAAATTTGCACCCAATGGTGCTTAATTAACACCTTATGGTTCCATTTTCATGAAAAATGGGTTAAAATTTACACCCGTGGAGTTGAATTTTATACCCTATATGATCGATTCCACACCCTGTGGGGAGTAAATCTACATCCTTTTTATGCACAGCATCAACCCATTGATCATCCCTCGAGCAATCAATCATCCATGCTTCGTAATCACCTAACAGCAGTGGCGGGTCCAGGGGGGGGGGGGGTTCATTATTCATGGTAAATAAAGAGATAAGAAGGGATAGATGCAATAGAAATGTTTACAATTTATTTTGTATTTTCCTATTCCATCAGCCCTGTCTTATGACATTTTAAAGGAAAAGTCCACCCTGATATTAATTTGATTTTTATAGAAGTAGAAAAATGAGAGGAGCAGGTCAGTGAAAGTTTGAGCAAAGACCCGCATTCAAAATAAGAAAGTTATTAATTTTTTCAACTTCAATTTCAATTTATTCATGTTCCAATAAAACATTACACATCAATTATAAACATTTAAAACAAATGTAGAGATACATGTTGAAAACAGAGGGGTCTTCTAAAAAGCAATTCTTGTACAAGTGTGAACACCTCAAATGATACTTAGGAATAATGAGTAATTAAAAAGTCCGTAAAGTTCTACAAAAGGAACTACAAAATAGGGGGAAATGGGGATGTCAACAGAGACGAGAAAGGGACGAGCCATCGTCACCTATAGGCCTTTATAGAAGCAGCCGATGGTCTCTTTCAGTTATTATCTAATCTAAAAGTATATACCTAATATAAGAATAGATAATTATTGAAATGATCAATGTATATAGAACACAAACAGTCAATGTTATCTAAATACGCTATATTTTTCTCTCACTCGCTCGTAAGAATTTAGAAACTAGATAAGTCATAATGTGTGCATGATCGAGACGTCTAGTAAATCATTGTTTCTTGTATAACTGTATTCGACTGTGGTTTTTTTGCTTTCAGCAGAAATATTAAGGGTAAATATTCGGACTGCTCCTCGGACAATAAAAACACAATCATCATCAATCATTTACAGGAACTTGGGTCATTCTTACTACTGTATGTCTGTATATATCTTCAACTGGTGTATATTTCTGTACATGTTTTACATATAGGTATTATATACATTTTCTTTGTTAAGTCTCAATATGGTCTTAATTAAAAAATCTTGAATTAAAACAAATATTTGTGTCATCTTCATCAATTTATTTATTTATTTATTCACAAGTCATAATAGGTCCATGATATTTACAAATACATCGATCTGACAATGGCAAGTTGGTGTTTATAGCATGAGTGCCTGAGGTGATCCCAATAAAAGAAGTAAAACCAGAACAAAAGGAATTATCAAGGTGGATTCATGATAGAAGCCATAGCCTATTGTCCAAGACAATAGGCTGGTTAACAGCTGCACATAAATCCAACGAATAGAATCCAACTCCAAAAGGAATCTGCATTACACAATCGTACATGTTGCAAGCATAGTAAAACACAGTGCACAAAACATATAGTGCGGTATGGTATGTAATCCCATAGGATTTTTGTGCCAAAATGGTGATTAGAGGTTTTAGTTCAAAGTTATCTTTAAAACTCGATGTAAACACATCAAACACGTCCTTAATACAGTAATGCACGTATATGCATACAGTTAATACACATGTGGGCAAAAAATGTTGTTTTTGTGGAAATCAAATCAATAATTTTGGATTGCTATAACTTTTTATTGAAACAATATATAAACCTCTCACTCGCACAGGATATTGTCGTTGTAGCAAATTCCTGGAAACTTATGAAAAAAAATGCAATTCCCTATTTTGATATATGGAAAATAATGTTTTTTGATAAAATTCAATTTTTTATGTTTCATGTTTTTTACTTAAATTTGCGATGTTAATTAATCCCAAATTCTTTGAAATTAGTATCAAAATGAAGATAATTTAACTCTATTTCATATGACACCAAACCCATGGTGGTTCAAGGTTTACTTAAAATATTATTTACATAATACTATTTTGTCGTCAAAAGGGCCACTTTTTGGTGGGGGCGTCCCCCTGGCCACAACCACCACTTAGACATGCCAGACGGTCAATTTCTTATGTGGAGCTATGCGATCTTTACATCTGTGCACATGAAAAATGGTTTCCTTCCCAGCTAGGTTGACCCCCCTGGCTCCCGGTCTAGGACCCCCCAGGAAATGAAGGAGGGGTCTGAAAATTTGAACCCCATCATTTTTGGCCCATTTGGGACCCTTTTGAAGCCAAAACAGCCACACAAAAAAAATCAACTTTGGCACAAAAATCCTACGGGAGCTGTTTCAGTGACATACTGTACCACACTAATAGGTTGCAAAATGGGATCAATTTGTAGAAGGTTTAGTATAAATCAAAAATAAAAAGCCTCATCTTCTGAGGTAGTTGTGCTGTTCTGCTGGTGTCCAAAGTGTTCCAGAAATCAAATACTTCAGTTGGTTATGTAAAGTAATAGCCAAAGTACAAACTTAACGACGAAAAACATGACAAGTTTGGGAGCATCTTGAGGAGCTGTCTTGACGCTCACTCGGCTCCCCCCCCCCCCAAAAAAAAATTAAAAAAAAAATAAATAAATAAAAATGAAATGCATAAACCAAAGTATTGCCTGTGAGATAAGTGACGTCAAGAATAAGACTATGCGTCAGGCTAAACATAAGCCAATAAGCCTTTTGCTCGCCAGCCACTGAATTCTTCAATATTAAAAAAAAGTTTAGCTTTTAAAAATCCAATTTATCCAAATCTTATATATCAAAAAAAGTAAATCTAATTTTAAAGGAATACAAATCCTAAGAGAAGAGGCGTAAATATTCACTTCTGAATGACAAACGCCTATAAACTAAAACAACAACAACAACTCCCTGCCTGGAAAAAAAAGTGTATCTTTACATTTTTAACGTTAATTTTACCATTTTTTGGAGATGGTCCCCCACCCCCCCCTTTTTTCGGCCGGCGCGATTTAAAAAAAATTGGGAGCAAAAAAAATTACTGGATCCGCACCTGCCTAACACTTAACAGTCACTCACTTATTATCATCACCCTTTTGTCTACATACGTTTCACTGCTCTAAAGAAATCAGACCAGAATATGGGGGTGAGGCTGGCCTGGATGGACGTATCGGATCAAATGTAGTGGAAATATCTAAATACACAATCCTGCCTTACCGTTGTTATTGTTGTTGGTAATAGTTTAATGGCGTTTATTCAGTATTGAATATATACGCCATATCTTCAGTCTTATAAGAAAATCAGTTATACATAAGAAAACTGAGAATAAAGATTTGTAATGACATAATTAATTAGTCAGTAACGCAAATTATTACGAGTCTCTGGATGGTTTGCAACTTCGTGTTTCTGCTTTTTGTATAAGTTTCATCTGGTCAGCCCGGTTTCGATTGCATGGAAAACTAGCTTTGCCCGATTTGAAACAGGCTTCGCGGCTACTCGGCGTGCGTGCGCAGTGATCTTTTTATTTTGTAACGCACGGTGCCTAGACCACTCAGAAACACAGAAACACTAAATTGAGACACATCGTACAGGGGCGCTCCTGAACCGAATTTCCAATCCATTAAAGTAAATTGTTATACTATCACTATTTGTTTGTAAGCAAACATTAAAGTGGGCTTTTTGTTAGTATCTATGCATAAAAATAGAACAAATTGAAATATGAACATTTTTCTCTCATATTATATAGGCCTATATACCTGCCTTACCGACTACCTTCCCTTTACCTACACGTATACGAAGGCAATTATGTACTAGTTAGTAAAACAACACTTCTGCTAATTTCATTAAATTATCAAATATAAACCTTCGATACAACCCCTTATTCTTGATCAGATAACTTTCACACAAATAATATGCCCAAACGAAACATGATAAATCTCGCTCATTCGATCCTTCGGACAGGCCCCCCCCCCCCCATTCGCCCCCCAAAATGTTTTTAAAATAGGATACCTTTTTTAAACAAAAACAAAACCGGCCCCCTCTGACCCCCCAAAAAGAAAAAAAAAAAAAAATGTATTTTTATAAATTTGCCCTCCCCCCCCCTCCCGGGCTTACTCGGCGTAAAATGTTTCCTCAAAAACTGAACCCCCCCCCCAAAAAAAATAGGCCTATGTATATGCTCTTACCACCCCCCCCCCCCCCTTATTCGGCTGGCTGATTCGCCGCTAAATATTTTCCCAATATTTGGGCCCCCCCCCCTTTTTTTTTTTTTTGCCACCGGCTGGATCCGCTCCAGAACAATAGAGCGGCCTCCATCAAGTTCCAACACATCAAGGAGATCTTTAACATAATGAAGCAGAACCAGAAGCTGTGGGGTGGACCGCGTTTTGAAGTCTCCATTTTCGCCCGCACCCTATCAACGGCAGTTAGAATCTTCTGCGACCGTCGTCCCATCGATCTAGAGGAATTTGGGGGGGGGCATGGGGGGCAGTTGTCCCCCCCAGTCAAACAAGTGGGGGGGGGGGGGGGCAAAACGCATTTTTGCCCCCCCCCCCAAAAAAAAAAAAAAAAAAAAAAAAAAACGCCCCCCCCCCCCTCCAAAAAAAAAAAAACAGTAAAGGAGTAAACATGGTTTGTATTTTTAATCCAAAAGAACGTAACAATAATAAAAACCTGAATTAAATCACATATACAATTCCATGCAAAGAAAAAGGAAAGTTCACAGGAATTAAATTTTATAAACATTGCGCATGCCACCTATACCGTATTTATCAATGGGGGTCTCTATAATAGCGATAAGCGCATATCGTGGACATATTGTGCGAGAATGGGAAAGCGTGTCCGTTTTTTTGTTATAGGGGTGAGAAACATGAGCCCCTGAACGCTGGCGTACTGATGGGGGGTGGGGGGGGGGTGTATTTCTTATTTCTGATTTACATTTTCCGGTACTTTCTCCATTTTTTTTAAAAGTCATACCCTTTTATGCGTTCGTTGGAAAATAAGAAATTCCAAATT